>CAEFZX010029815.1:0-76931 GCA_903066825.1 Alfaro cultratus
GTTTCATTGAGTGAATCTATCACAGTGGTGTGTTATTTTTTTTTTTTTTTCCCCCTACAGTGTGTTATTTATATATATATATATATATATATATATATATATATATATATATATGCATACACTAACATAGAACAGAATGCAAACTGCTCATCTTGGCATAAAAAGCATTAAAACCTTTAAACCCTCCTATGTTATTAGCGCGACGCTCAGGAGGAGCACAGCAGATGTCTGACAGTGGGGAAGCAATGGGGTGTCCTGCCAGACCGTCAGTTACTGAAACCATTGAAGCTTGCAGGATTCAATGGACTCCATCTCTTAGGACAACTGGAAGGCTGAAGCATCATTTTAAATGGCATGTGGGAAAATGTACATATTCTGCTGTTTTGAACACATTAACAGCGTACAGTGTCACCAGTCAAACATATTCAGTATTTCAATGCAGATAACCAAAAGCAACATTCTATTAAATGTAAACTCTTAAAGACACAAGGCAAAACAGGATTCCTAGAGATATTCCAACTAAGTTTCATTTGTATTTACCATCTCAGTGTTCTGTATTTTTGTTTCTTGGATGTGCCAAATTCATTTGCTGTAGATTTTCGAACTGCAAAGTTATTCAGAAAAAAATTCAGAAAGTTAGTTTCAACAAATTTAACCAAGCTGGCTTTTATCTTGTGGCTTTAAAGCTATGCGTGGCAGGTAGCCCTCGCCCCACTTCCAAATTCTTTATTAAATCAAATATTTTATTCATATAGTTACTTTTCACAAATGCAATGATTCACAGCTTCAATTTTGACTTTTAAAGTATAAAAGCAAACTGAAATTTGGAGTTTAAATCCTTACTTTTTATCATAATGTAATATGTCCCTACTGCTATGAGTCATCTTTAACCACCAACTGTTTGTTTATCTTAAAATGATGAATTGCTTTTTCACAGAAGGCTGAAAAGGGAAAAGCACACACTGGATCTGATTTGAATAGGTTTCTTTCTTTATTGTTCTTTCACCTCGTCTCCTGTTCGTATCTTTGCCTCTATTCTATATCTCTTGCTATTTACACACTAAAAGGATTGCTTCGGTTTGCTCCGAAAGCAACTCCCCTTAGTTTTAACTTAAAAAATAATAATAATATTTAACGGGACTTAAATTGAAGTCGCTTTCTGCTTATGATGTGAGCAGGGCACAGTTAAGGATTTCTCTGAGAAAACATGTCTGATAAAATTTCAATTAAAAAATCCAATGAACTATTGATCAACTTATTAAAGAAATATTTATGGTTAACTTTATGCTTTGTGTAGAAAGAGGAGGGAGATAAACACATTCACACAGATCATCACATGGAGAAAATGAAACCTCTGAAAAAGATTTATTTTATTTAGCTGGAAGGTAAACACTGAAAATCATAGAGGCAGGGTCAGTTTGCGCATATAAGTATTCAATATAAAATTAACTACAAATAAAAAGTTTGTTTATCTACGTAGAAATACTCAAGTTTAATCTTTGAGGTGGAAATGACGCAAGACGTTCCAAAGCACATCTCCTCTGGATTTGGTTTCAAACATCTTTGTGCAGAATTTATGAAAGATATGCATAATCACCAATATTTAGCCTGCAGGTAATTATTTTATAGCCCCAAACCAAATTAAATAGTGCATGTTGTTATTGACAGTAATGATCAAAGCGACCCAAAAGCACACTGGCTCACAGCAACAGAAGATCCTGATAAAAGTGGAAGCCAAACCACAAGAAAAATTTTGCATGGACTTGCTTATGACATACAAGTGTATTCTGCTCATAGCGCTTAAACTTTAAAAAGAGCAAATTAAACACTGGCTGTTTAGAATAACTGACATAATTCAAATGTTCCCTTTGGCCGAAAACCTATTGTTTTCTACCGAGACACTTGTGATTCCAGGAGATTTTCATTGATCTCCTACTATATAATATTTTATGTAAAATTATGGATTAATCTCTGTTAGCTGGGTTTTTCAACCAATCCTCCTCTAATTTGTAGAGCCAACCTAGAAATACTTTGCAAACACATTGACAACCCATGAGTAAGGTTATTTTTTTTTTATATTGTTCTTATCTTTCTGAAAAGGACTTGCAGAGGTTTTAATTTGCAAATGTGTTAGCCACTCTCATGAAATCACACAAAACTCAAAATAGTTTTATAAAAATTGCCATAGAAAAAATGTAATACCTGTACTGCTCCCAGCAGAACAAAGACAAAATAGCTACAAAGCTATGAAGATGTGTCAGTCTGAACCAGAAAGTCAGAAAGGTGTGTGGACTGACATGTATCATATCTCCAATGCCACAGGGTGACAGACTAAATTGCTCAGTTAAATTACAGACATTCAAACTAAACTAGATGTGGGGGAAAATGGTCATCAGAGAGGAGCTCAGGGGGAGAAACAAGCAGTCAATTGGCTGATGATTCAGTTTCACAGTATTCTCCAGAAGGCTCTCTTAAGCCTCACTTATTGCCTCTTTTGTGCACCTAACTGAAAGCCATACCTAATCAAGCGAAGAATTTTCAAAGCCAAGACTGTCAACGTCTATTTACAGTCAAAGAAAATGCACCTTGAGTTCACCTTTTTTCCAAATAGAAAAGGGGAAGAAAAAAAAGGGTTTTTTTTTTTTTATCAGGAGTCAAGTACCAGCTAGGGCACTATCTGAGGATAAGTCCATAACTACTCTCTTTCTGTTGCCACACTGAACAAAACCTCAAAGCAACTTGGCTGAAAAAAATAAAATAAAATAACCTCTTCCTTAACAGTGAGCAACCAATGCCAAGAGAGCCTCCAGACTTTAATAGCACAGGTGTGAGACAAAGCTGAGTCAAGTGCCAGACGTGCTGAAGGGAAATGTATTATTTACTCGTGCATCTCAAACGCTATCCTGTCTGCCTCCTCACTGACACCTGATAGTCCACACAACATGACTGACGCTTTAAAAGCCTGCATTTGCCATTGTCTTTCATTTAGGGTTAACCTTAAGGTAGCAGCACTCTGAATGTCAACCACTCCACACGTGCACCTTTTTAAATGCCATTTTTCTTTATTCTACAACCGTGCAACAGGACAGACAATGGGATGGCGGGGTGGCCACGGAGGAAGGAGGCCAAGGCAAGAGGCTGGCAGATGAGGGGGTTTTCC
Source organism: Alfaro cultratus (assembly GCA_903066825.1). Lineage (NCBI taxonomy): Eukaryota > Metazoa > Chordata > Actinopteri > Cyprinodontiformes > Poeciliidae > Alfaro > Alfaro cultratus. The sequence goes on from CAEFZX010029815.1 coordinate 3,161, forward strand.
CTCAATGCACAAAAAGCAAATGACATACAATCAGCTAAGCTCAGCGGGGGGTTCATTTAGCACTCGAAAGAAATATGGGTACTAAGTGCGGGTCTGTGACGGCCGAGAGAGCTGATCCACTCATTTGATAATGCTCTCAGTTACACAGATGAATGAATGGCAGCTATAAACTCAGTGTTGGGCTCAGAGGTAGTTTTATAATATACAGCATGAGTCAGGACTTAGCACAACACTATTTCCATTGCATTTCTCAATGCAAAAACAAATATGCAGAGATCCAACTATCCATCAGCTGGTAAGAACCAAACCTCAAGTCGCAGCAAAGACATGAATGTTTCCTAATTTAGCTCTTTTTTTTTCTCATAGCTGTCTTACATATTGTTATTTTTCTTCTTCTCTGCTTGAGGAAACAACCTTGGAACCTTTGTTTCCCAGATTTTATAGAGAATATTCAGACTAAGAATCACAATGGTAGTTGTGGGTAATATCTCAGTTCAATAAGATTGTCAAGGCCAACATGTTTAAAAAGTGTCTTGTAAAACTTTTCATAAATTCAAACTTTTGGACATTTTGAAGTCTGAAAGGTGCAATACATTGGTATTCAATCCCTTAGAGTATTTTCAACAACACCACCTTGTCCTGGCATGACGGACAGAGAACATCTACCAGGTTCGAACATCCATACACATTTTTTTTTTTGGATGACTGCTTTGCAAAATAGCTCATAGTCTGAGATTGGTTGGAAGGCATCTTGTGAACATCAAGTTTATAGTTTTAAAGATTCGTAATAAAATTCCTAATGAAATTTAATCGCGGACCTTGACTGGGACATTCTAACGTAAATATGCTCTGGTGTAAACCTTTCCAGTGTAGCTCTGACTGTTAAAGGTAAACCAACATGCCAGTCTCAAGTCTTCTTACAGGATTGCTACCTACATTAATCCATACAACATACCATTATCTCTTATTAGTGCAAGTAAAAAGGACTGAAACCTATGTATGTATGCAACATTTTTGGACCTTTATCTGAAAAACTAAAAAGTATATTTTTCTTCAACAACTTATCAGTGCTGTTTAAAATAATGTCCCAAAAAGTTTGTACATCAAACTACATGTGGCAAGAAAATGCTAGTCTGACTAGCATGACTGACTCTGGTCGTTTGACAATAAAATGTCTTCAATGGGAATCAAGAATATCCTTAAACCGCTAAAATCGTAGCATTAGAAAAACTATACTATTTAGCATTATTACACATAACACAAACTATTGTTGGTAGAAATTTGATTATAAGGAAAATACCTAAACTGCTCTCTATTTACAGAGGTTAAGAAAAAATACAATCCTCAGGCAGCTAGGTTTAAAACGACACATAACTGCTGAGGGTATTTACCGACAGAGTGAAAAGGTTTCTCTGTTTTCAACAGCTTGGCTTTAGATTTATTCAAGTTCAACCCTTTTAAATCAACCTTCAAGGCTGACAGGGAGATAAAACATGGTAATGAAGATAAATTTGTGTGAAATAGAATTTTACCCTTTGACTCGGCCCTTTCACCCTCTGATGATGAAGAGGAGGGATGAGCAGCGATAGTGGGAGCGATGACACATGATAATAGCAAATCCAAGACGACAGCCACATCAAATTGCCCAGGGATCAACAATGACCTTTTGACATGTAAGTGAATCAAGCAAACCGGGCAGCCCTCTGCACGCTGTGAACTGCGCCTCGCCTCGCCGTGGTCTTATGAGTTCCGGCTTGTTTTTCAGCGGCGTTCTACTATATGCCGTCATGAGAATTGCTGAGAGCATTATCGGTCTTGAAGAGACGGGGACTAGAAGTCAAGCGTCAACGCCGATCCCTTGGTGTCCTGTAACAGCTGTCTCTGCCAGTGGAGCATGTGGTTGCCGCTATCCCATATTACATCTCTGCGATTCAGCACCAACGGATCAGCAATCCAATTTCACACAAGTGTGCTCAGAGGGAGGTGATGCTTATGTAGGAATGAGGATCTATGCCTCAAAGACAAGAAGTTATTTAAAGAAGCTGGGGGGAAATGGTGGACAGAAGGAAGCAGAGTTGGACTAAAGAACTTGGCTAACAAACACAGATGTGACTGAAGGAGAAACAAAGACTCTAAAGAGCAGAGGTTTCTTTGGCTTTGTTGCCCTCAAAGTTATTGTGCAGGGCAGCTGAATGAAATTCATTTGCCAAATATTTTAGATTCTATCATTAGTTTAGAGGACTTTTGGCCAACTTTTGATACAAATCAATCTAAGGTCTGAAATTCGACTGAATCATTGCAACACCTACATTCTTTTCTATTTTGGTCAATCTGATTTTGATTTGCAGGCCTGTATAATGTAATTGTCCTGTTGTTGGAATCAAAAAGACTTTTCACTAATGTCATAGCACATTTCTGTCTGTTTGGTTCTTTACTTTTAGAAACTTTAAGTGTAGAACACAACATCAGGATAGAACTGTCACCTGATAGCCTGAAGCTATTGGTCTTTAATGCACCCAGGGTTCGACACCTGACCTATACCCTGCATCCCTCTCTCTAGACATTTCCCACCTGATTACTGTAAATAAACATCACTAGCACCACAAATTAAAATATTCTTTCTTGTTTGTAATTGTTGATATATTGGCTGAGGCAATCCCACTTGCAGAAAGTCAGCAAGTAAAGCGTATTTAATCATCAGTGACAGGATTCTTCCATCCTGATTTTATCCAAGGAAGATCAACATCAGCTTAGTTTTTCCATGTGATGCTAGATAGTTTGGACTAGTTTTAGTAAAATAATGATTTGGCCATTTTTATACTTTTTGTTCTTCAGCTAGCGCTCTTTATTTTAAGCATTGTAGGGGATATATCTTCCTTCATTTTTACTTTAAAAGTGTAAATAATTAAAGAGTCGAGACGTTTCATCTTAACAGCAGCGACGGCAACCGCAGAGGATAAAAAAAAGATGGAAAATCCGACGTGACGATCAGAGATCTTTTAAAAGACAAGTCAGCTCTTTCATGTCCATACTGTCAGTTTCTGCACATTTAAAGATCAGCAGAACAATAGTCCCTGAGTGCCACTAGGAGAGCAGAGCAGTGTTGGATGACGACATCTTCACAGTACTTTCATTACAACACCCTGATATTGCACAGTCATTGGAACAGAAATGGAAAAAGGGGACTTGCATCTCATCTTTCACACAACAAAGAGAGCTCTGAATGTGATACCCAATGACTGCTTTTTAGATTGGGCTATAAGGCCGCCTGTTTGGAGCCAGACCCATAAAACAGCTGAAGTGTTAAGGTACCAGTCTGTTCTCACCAACTCAGACTGAAATACTGAAGATATAAGGAGAGTCAAAAATCTACAGGAAAGGTCACGTGTTTCCTATCCGTAGCCAGCATGTGTAAAGTTTTCATTTGATATATTCAGTACTCAGAAACGTAACTTGTAAAAATCTGTATTCTTTCTGAACACGTTTCACATTACATCATGTAATAAAGCAGGGATGTCAGAAGACCTAACCAGACTTGTGGGTTGAAAATGAAAGTTAGTTGGGTGGATAACTAACTTTATCCACCCAACTATTGCTAGTCAGGCCGTGTGTCATCGCTACAACCCGGAAGAGATACAAAAGAACCAATGACAGGACGCGAATGGTTTGAGTATTCAAGAATATCCTGTCATAAGACTGGCAAGACAGGTAAAGATAACGCTTGCCTTTAACTTTCTCTTTGAACTTAGCTTCTTTTTTTTTCTCCCCCATTCTGCCATTCGGTTTAAGGCATTATGTCAATTTGTGCTATTTTCTCTTAAATCAAATAACCCCTCGATCAATATTTTCTTTTGACAGAAACAGATGACAATGTCCTGATTGCCAGCTAAGATTTCTGATAAACCTGTCATGACTCTTTATTTCCATCTATTTGATTTTCCGATGCAGAAGGATAAAAAAAAAAAAAAAGGTCTGACAGTTTCTTTAACAATGCCATTTTTCTGACAGTTTGACAGTACACAGTCCTTAAAAGCAAGGTGTCTGTCTTGCTGTCTCTGCATCTTTGCCATTTATTAGCAAGCTCAGCAGCATATAGTCCAACACTTTAATTCTACTTTTGCAGTCCTGAGGAAGCCACACTTCAATGTCATTGCTTCAGGTCAAACAAAAGCTGCTTTAAACAAAAAACCCAGGCTTGTCTTCTTTATGACCTACAACTGATTTGATTGAAATCAAAAGAAAAAACTAAACTGGCTGGGACAATCGTCACATTGCTCAAAGAAAAATGTTATCGCTAGAAATTAAGTTTTCAGATAATAAAAAATAAATAAATTTTTAAAAAATCAGCAGAGAAATCCTTCATAGCCATGGAGCTCTTACATTTTTTCCTACAAGAAACACAAATGTTAAATTATGCCCCCTAATTGTCCTCTACTTTCTGTCTGTGTATCATTTTCAACAAAATACACTGAGACATGTGGTTGTAATGTCAATGTAAAAGTTCATTGGGTCTCAGTACTTTGCATATTTGTACACAGGAATGAGGCAAGTTATGTATTCCTTTATAGACAGCCTGTCATGCTAATATAGCCAGAAATTAAAGCCTTGTTTTCTTACTTTCTAGCTCTTATGTTACTCTTTAGGGTTTTTTTTCCCACAGTTTAGTTTAATCACACTATGTCTAATACTAGAAAGCAGAGTTCCATGTACCCACTGATAGCCATCTTCATCAAAACTGGCATTTACACTGGATGGGTGGAGCAGGAAAAGCTGACGGGTTCCTCTCGGCTCGTTGTCAACAAGCTGACTTTCAGCGTTAAAATGCACTCTGACATATGCATCACTTAACCACTTAAGTGGTGGGAAAAATGCAGTAGACCTCTTGCTCTGCATATTTAAACCTGTTCAACCAGTGAAATAATGGAACTCAACTCACCTACAAAAAGCCTGCAGGTATAACATAATGCCTTTTGGATAATAAATGACAGACTTCTCCCGAGGGAGACGGATTTATTTGCTACAATTTTCCTTTTTGACGGCTGGATCTTGTGGCATTTTCACAGTAAAAGAAAATAAAACACCACGACCACCTATTGACGACGTATAGATGACAGTAAAAGACACCTAGGCGGTATTCTTTGCTTTCCTGATAACAAAGCAGCTTTCTTTTCAGACCCCATAGTGAGTGTACCTGCCTTGAAACTGTGAAGTTTCACCTTATCGTGATGATGGAGTTCTACTCCTGCATTTTCTTTCCTATCTGGAGTTAATTCAAAAACAACTCTCCCCTGCCACCGCACTCCGCTCCCGTCCCCCCTCTCACCCCTTCTCCCAGTTCTGACTCTCATCAAGCTTTCCCTGTGTGCCTTTTCAAACTTTAATCTTTTCATATTCAACACATTTCACAGTAACTCATCACAAGGTTATCCCACTTTTCAAAAGACATTTCCCCTTTTAGCCTGAACCCCTGCAGAGATTCAATAATTTCAAAATCTTCGAGTCTATTCATTACAAGGCTTCTCAACCAAAGACTGACATTCATATAAAGAAGAGTTTCTTTTTTCTCTCCATACAGATATGAAGACCCGGCTATATGAAAAATGCATAAAAATCAAATCTATGTCAGTGTTGCAGCAACACATGGGTAATCAACTATGATAAACTGCTAGCTGAAACGGTCTGATTGCAGACGTGTTAGTTTCATAAAAAGCACAACTTTCCAATGTGTTCACCTTGTCATCCAGATACCAGGAAAATAGCACAAACCGGTACACAGGTAAAAAAAAAAAAAAAAAAAAAAAAAAAAATCACTCAGAGACATGCCTGAGGTTTTTCTTTCTTGATTTTGTCACAGTGGGGAGCTGGCACCTGCTGTTCAGCGTTGTGCTGTCACAGCATGGGGGGCTGCTTCAATCCACTGGCTAACTAACCTGGCTGGAATCAATGACCAACAGGTCTAATTCACAACAAGTGTAATTTTATTTCATGACAGGCTGTACTGATTATTGCCGATTTCTTTTGAGAAACTTTGAACAAAAATATTTTCTGTGTGGAATAATCCCGACCGTCTGAGTAGCCAAAGCGACGGATACTAAGCTGCATGTTTTGGCACGTGTTCTGCAGAATGTACCACTTCATTCTGTCTTGCTCAGGAAAACATATGTAATGGACTTCCAACAGCAGGACTTTCATTGAATAGCTCTTACCTTGAGCTCAAACAGGCTGTCTGTTTTGCAACTGAAGCTAGGAAACACTTGGTTGAAGACAGTCTCCAATGACTACAACTAATAAATGAGGTTTAGTTAGCTTTGTTAGTCAGGCTGTAACATGCAGACATAGGATCCATGAGGATGCCGGTGCCCTCATAGCAGCTGAGAGGTCAAAGCTGTAACTCTCATCTAGCAATCATCAGTCAAGAATGATCGTGAAAGCTTTTCGCCTGACACCATGCGTCTTAAGAGTTTATATTTCCAAAGAAGGAATCACTGTGTTTGAAATGCCATGGAAGTTCAGACAAGCTAGTCTGTAGGAACTGCTGCTTGTGTGAGCAAGCAGCAGCTTAAACTGAGCTTAAACTTCATCCTTTTTGTTTCGAGTTAAGATGAAGGACTGTAGTTTAGGCCATTTTTGTGCTGCAAACAATTAAGTCTTATGCCACTAGCAACAATCACACTTTATGTCCATAAAGTACAAACAAAACAGTGCAATTTCATTTTTTATGTAATAGGTTTATAGTTTTAAATGTTTGAACATACAATGTATTCACTTTTGTGCCCCGAAGAATTGGAAACCAAAATCTTTTTTGATATTGAAAAATATTGATACATTTTTGCAAAAAGGGACTGGAAAAAACCTAAGATGAAAAAAGATTTTTGTGATTGTTTAAAATAACTATACAAGTACAAGTGGGGAATTAATATTCAAATACATATACAGCAAAAATAAGGTTAATGTTCAAGGACATGATCAGTCTCATGCGGCAAAAAATGTCTAACAGTAGCGTTGGGAGCACAGCAAAACCAACATTTTAGTTAGATTGTATTTTAATACAAAAGCAGAATATGCAGGATTATGTACAATACGTTTTGTCCATACCTAGTACCATACCTAGACATTAACTATGGCTCTTTATAAACCCTTTTGTAGATTTATCAATGCATAAATTACTCAAAAAAAAAATCATGTTCCAGAGTAGTCTAGAACGATTAAAAAATCTGATCATACTGGAGTAGCAGAATGCAGTTCATACCACAATAAAGGACTGAAGTAAATATTCTGGAGTTTAAGCTAAATTAAAAACAGCCAAAAGTATGAGATAGCTTTTTTAGTCCAAGAATCTGCAGCAATGTGTATACATTCAAAGTAGCTCATTGGATATCAGTAGTCAGATTGACCAATGGAAAACGTACCAATGGAAGTTTTTTTTTTTTTTCTTGTAAAGGGGTGACGACGTGTTGTGTGATTCAAATACTAATTAGATCCTCTGCCGTGCAACTGCTCAACAAAAGAGTTAGTTATTTAAAAGAGGTTCAGAATTGAAAATATTTTGACTGATCAAACCCAAATGCCTCTTAAACCACAGATTAAAATTTGTGAATCCTTGATTCCATTTGTGGGTAATAGTACAATGCATGTATTCTTTTTATCACCCACACATCTCAATTTTCGCTGTTTTTGTTTAAAAGACATGGTAATGTAGGATCTGTTGTGAGTTACTTACTTACTTGAGTTTAGGGCTGACAAATGTGAAGCTTTTTGATATTATTCTATTGATCAACCACCAAGCAGAAAGTTTTTAACAAGAGTACAAATAGGAACTGTGAACCAAATTACCACTGACATGGAGAATCAACTTAAGTCTACAAGTCAAAATCTATCAATGTTCATAAATCAATAAATGCTCTCGGTATTTACCATGGTTCTGGCATTTGTCATAAATAAGGGTTGATAAAACTAAATAAAAATCACAGCTCTTGTGTTATTAAACATCAAGCAAGGATGGATTTGAAACTTTAATATCAGGGGAATAGCTCTGCAAGAAAATCCAGCTTATAGCCGAATGTCCATGGGAAGATGCTTCACGAGTAATATGTTGGTAGATAAATAATTTCAGCTTTAGCCCTTGTGTAACTAAGTCAATTTTATTTACTTATTTATTTTTTATTATTCTTTCTCAAAACAACTTTTTGTTGAACTGACATGTCTCTTATAGCCTTTGCACTGCAGCAGGCTATTTCTGTTTTATACTTCTTTTATTTTTGATTCTTAAATATTGTTCTTGGAGGACGGTTATTAGTGTTGCACAAAGCGAGGTTCTGTGACGTAGCTGCAGCAGCCAGGCAGAAGCTGCCTGACTGAGCTGCTGGTAAGCTGTGTGCTAATGCTACCCCTCACTCAAAATATGTGATCAATGCACCGTTTTCTATTGTAGTTTAATATCTTTTAATTTAATTACTTTATTACAGAATAGGTCCTTTTATGCATTCTTTTACATAAAGAATTTTGAGTTTTGTATTATATTTTAGATTTTTATTTATATTATTTTGCATTATGTATTAACATATTTCTTTGATGCTGATTTGTACACAATTTTATTTGTCTTTATTCCATTTGTTGTTGATATAAAAAGGGAGAAGCTGCCTAACTGAGCTGCTGGGATCTGACTGTGACTACCATACTAGACGGTTGAGTGTGTCCCACGCAGATCTCGATTCCAGAGTGACGTTATTGATCCTTTTTACAACTGTTACACATTCATAAATCCATGAAAATCCGGTCTACCACTCAGTAACAGGGTATAATATAGAGCAAACATTTAACCATAGATTTAAAAGCTTGTATTTTCCACAAGACCTTCAGAAAAGACTTTGAAAAGTCTAACACTGAATGCAACTTTGCTTTACAGGTGTACAACTTCAGTCCCTCTTTAGCGCTACACTCAGAAAAAAATATCAATTAAGATCAGGGCAACACACTCAATGTCTTTAAACTAACATTTAGTCCAGCCTTTGTTTTTTTATTTTTTTAATCAGCATTGAAAACTTACAGATATCCTACTCTTAAGGGCTTAATAAAAATGCAAAAAGGAAAAAGAAATAATTTCTAAGGATACGTCAGAGTGAGCAGCAACATAGAAAATCATGGGGGACATAGTTATTTGAAAAGTACAGCGGCAGTGCAGTAAAGAAGCTGCTCCCTTTACAATGTCTGCTGCTCACAGCAGACAATGTGGTGATTGTGGTGATCCCACAATGATCCCACAATGTTTTCAGTAGCTCAGTCTTCTAACACGCTGTAGCTTCATGGACGAACTAGAAGGAATTTTTCTTTTGCTCAGTCCCCGAATGGACCAAGGGAAAAGTTTTGACATGCATGTACAAGCACAATTATTTTGTGACCAAATGTCCTTATCACATGTGAAAAGTACAAAAACATGGCTTCCATTTATTTGTAAACTCTAGCAACCAGAGAGAGTTTTACTATTGAATAGGGTTGTTTTTTTTTCGTGCTATTCTTGTACCAACTCATCAAAACTGAAGATGTACAGAGAAATAGATGGATTCACATCACTTCCTTTTCTCTCAAAATAGTCACAGCGCCTTTTTGGAGGAAAGTAGATGCAGTGGTATGAATCAGAGTCAACGCGACTTCTGGGTTGCTTGGTGCCGGAGAAGCTCAAAAGAAGCAAACAGATATGTTTTATAAGTTTTAGTTTAAACAGCCAGACAAGACAAACAATTATAGGTTGCCTCTGGTTTCTGATTGAAAGCATTGTACAGAGAAAAAAACTAAACTGTAAAGGGAACAAAGTGTCGTATCAACCTGCCTGGATCCACTGAAGTGGTGAATCACAAGCCTAGTATAAGGACAGAGCTGTCATGTCTGGAGATATGACACAAAAGTATTGCAATCTAAGAATCCGCTATTGCATAATATTCTAAATCAGCTCCATAAAACCCTTATGTTTTTCTATGTATTACAAACTATAACTATCTTCCTATAAACCAGGAACTGTTTGTGACGGTATGCTAAATAATAGCACTAATTGTGCTAATCACTAAAACGATGCTAAAGACAGTTTGCAATGCTTATTGACTAATCATTTCTTCTTATTTGAAATAAACATTAAATCCTGTTTAACTGAAGAGATGTGATCCCGACTGCTCTCTCTCACACAGTGTGACATCGTGTCTAATAGTAATAAAAATAATAGTGATCAGTCACAGAGAGGCTAAGTCTCCTGTGTAGTTTACATAGTAGAACTATTCAATAATCGAAGCAATTAATCAGAGCTTTTTCCTCTTAGATATTAAGCTGAATACAGCTGATTTTAAACAAACTTTTTGTACATTCCAATTTAAGCATGGAACATAAGTTTTCAATAATCTGTTTTGTGGAGGAGCAAATAGAACATATGCTGTGATTTCTTTCAGTAAAATGAAGTACTTTCATTTAACTTGGAGGCTTTTACTCTTTTTGCATACCGTTAGCAAGACAGCAAGACTGGCAGTTTGTGAGAATTACTCCTTTTTTTGTAAGAATAAATAAATCATTGTTAAGATAGCTCAATTTTCTATTTATTCACAAGTCATTCAGTTTCTGTTAATTGTAAATCTTAAAGAGAAATTGGAATCAGTTTAAATTTGGATCTTCAAACATTTAAGCAACAGCATCAAGGCAAACCAGAGTATGTGTGTTGAGAGCTCTGACACCTGAAATGAGAAAGAACATTTGCATTCTATACGAGGTTGATAAAATTGCAAATTTATTCAAAGCTGTGCATTAATCCAGTGCTTATATAAGAACAGCTCACATGGAAACGTTGGCCTGTACAATCAAAAGCTATCTCAGTTGACCTCACAAAGTCATGAAATGCAATTATCACTTCATTTCAAGTCAATTTAAAAAGTCATATGTGATCAAGATATTTCACTACCTCTCACCTGGAGGAACAGTCGAACTCACAAATACAAACTACGGTCTAATAGCATCTAAAAGGCCCTGGTCGGTGTAGGGCATAAATGTTTCTCTTCTCATTACCGCCCATTTAATGTAGTATATGCAGGGTCTCTGAATCCCTGACAAGAGGACAGAAAAACATAAAATATAACAAAATAATTAATCGTCTGGCAGACAAAGTGTAACTCTGAATTAACTGTAGTTCACTGTTCCACTTGGTCAGTTTTACATCCCCATGGACGATGTAGCCAGATGGCACTTTCTGACTGTCAGCATTTGTCCCACACGTTTATGCACGGCTACAAATGTGTGCACACGCGCACATTCAGAGTGCCACTACCCCAACCGCACACGCATTTAGCTGATTAAATGTGACATGTTATTTAAAAAAAAAAAAGAAAAAAAAGAAAAAGAGAGAGAGAGAGATCACTAAGACATGGCGTAAAGCTAAAACAAAACCCAATTCTACCCCAGAGGACGTTAGAGTGCATGCACAGCTATCTGTTTCAGACACTTTGGTACATGTCTGGCTATTGGACACCTTCTCCATTTGGGCTGGTGTGTTCATGAGGCGAGTCCCCAAACAACAGAAATCAATATGTTCTGTCAGGTTTTTATCATGGCCATGGATAGAACGGAGACACGGGGACCACGGAGGGAGCTGCATCGCTCCGTCGTACTTCTTTTGACCACCCACAGATTTGATCACATGTGGCATAAAGGCAGCCTGCCTCATACTCAGCACATACTTTGTGCTGAGTATGAGGCAGAACAACGTTATCGCGGACAGACAGAGAACTGAGTTTTTAGTAGGATCTATAGGCAACTCTAGGTTTTACAGTCTGCAACATACAAGTGCTGGAGTTCTCCAACATATACCCTTTCTTCACATTTCATCACATTGCAACCAATAACGTCAATGTATTTTATTGAGGTTTTAGCTGAGGAAATGTTCTTCAAGGATTGCACAATATTTAGTGCTATCCATCTTCACATCATCTAACTGACTCTGGCCAAGCCTTGCCTTATCAAAGAAAAACAGTTTCCCCAACAGCATGATCATACACTGGTATGTTTTAGGAGAATGTTTTATAGGACGATGTGCTGATCTGACTGAACAAATTCAAGATATTTGCTTTGTCCTCCTATACGGCTTGTGGCAAACTCCTCTTTCAAATACGGTTTGTTCTTCCCACGCTTCCATAAAAGCCAGATTTGTGGCGTGAACATCAAAGCTGTCCTATCAGGAAGCTTCCCCACCTGTACTATGTTGCTATGGGAAGCTTATCAATGTTTTTCATTTTTAGTTTTCTTCTGCACCATAATACTACCTGCAGGGTTCAGTAGTTTTTATTTTTCTAAAGGGAATAATTGTTTTTCACAATAAAATATTAAAACTACCAGTAATATTTTCTAGATTATTATACATATATATATATATATATTTTTTTTTACATAGCTTTGTGTCCATTTTCTTTTTGCAACCGTTTCTATGCATGTGAGGCCCTTCCTATTCACATGGATGGTGTTTTGAATGCAAAATCATTTACATAATTAAATACATGCCAAATAAATTACATATTATGGGGGGATTTTAGTGTAAATATGTCATGTATAGTTTGCTACAGTATTTGCAAAACATCTTAATTACTTAAAAATGTAAAATCTGTGGTTCTTTAAAAAAAAAGGACAAAATGTTGACTTTTAAGGTGTCTTATTTTCAAAATGTCATAGCATTCCTAAATCTGAACTTATTGTTATTTAGCGGGACTGAGAGCAAAAGTGTCTGTGGATTGTATCTGTTGCTGAAGCCCAATTTACATAAGCAGCTTTGCCTTGGGTAGGTTTATAGCTGTGCATAAGCTCAGACTTTTAGATGACAAATTGATTGAGCTAGGTGATTTATGTGGAAGATTTTATTTAGGATTAAGGGACTTTAATGCATAATGCATGGCATAATTTATCTTTATTTGTTAAATAAACATCTGAGTTTGTTTCCAGTTTAGTTGCACTGTAAAAAGCGCACACAGCCTCAAACAAAGCTCTGTTACCCTAAATTAAGAGTTCTCATCTTGAGAAAAAAACATCTATACATCTGCGGTCCAGACATCCCACATTCCTACATTGTAGCTTTTTTTTATGTGTGAACATTTGTGCAAGGCAAAGCACCTAATTGCACTGGCACTCATTGAATGATAACAATAGCCATGGTGGGAGTTGGAGAGACTTGCTCTGAATGTAAGCAATTACTCAGCAAAAAAAAGAGGTGGCTACGTGGTGCCAGAGCAGATTTACTGTTTCTGTGGTCAGTACATTCAGCGGGGAATCTAATGATGAGCTCTTAGGGGGTAAATTACCACTGCATTGTTTACCTCTGCTCTTACAAATGCATACCCCTCTGAGAGCAGGAAACCAAAAAGGTGTGTAAGAAGAAGTAGGTTTATTTAAAGTAAAAGATTTTCTGGTGTACAACAGCACTGAAAGTAAGTAGATGGCTATTCATTAGCTGGAGGCTAGGAGAGAAAATAGAGGAAAATTGTGTTCTTCACCATTTCTTGAAGAAATTGGGCTTGTACATGCATGTCAAACTGCACATGACATAAGTCAGGATGCACATCTCTTCTGTTTTTTGTGTATCTGATTGGTCTACCCACACCACATTCCTGAATAAGAAACATATTAACAGGGGTCGTATCAAATCATTTGGTAACCATACCGATCTGATGATCAGTGGATCTGATGATCAGTGGATCATCAGATTTGTATGGTTACCAATCTGATGATCCAGATCCAGGTGGTTTAACGCACCTGGATCAAATGATGGCTCATTAGAAGGCCTGAGAAGAACATTGACATGATCAAAAGGTTGTTGGTACAACCAGGGGGAGAACTAAAACGTGCAGGATGCCGGCCCTCGAGGACCCACTTTGGGGACCTCTGGGCTAGACATTAGGCGTGCATTGCAATGACAATACTGCATATAAATAACCCACATTTTTATAATCCTTTTCTTTCATGACCTTGACCAAAATGAACTCCCACCTTCATCCCCAAAACTTTTAATCACTTCAAACATTCATCAAGTGTGGGCAACTGGGACAGTTAAAGTCTGTTCTGCAGGACTTTTAAAGTTTCTGTCATATAATGTTGCATCCAATAAGTATTTTGTAATTACAGTGTTTAAAAAAAAACAACAAAAAACAACATAGTATTAGCAGCTTGAATCAACCAGGGATCAAAAGTCAGTCACCTGAAATATGCGGTTGGTGAACCTCTAATACACATCCTTATATAAGTAGCTTTACAATCAAATTTGGGCCCAAACATCATGATCATGGGGCGGTTAGATGCAAGACATTTTCAAAACCGCTTCAAATTAGGTCTCCTACAATTATTTAGTTCCCCTCTAACCATCGCTTGCGACAGCAGCATCCATCTGAGCAACTGTCAGGGGTCATTTACATAATGAAAGAGGAGAATTACTAAGGAGGCAAAAGCAGGACGAGCCTGCCATTTGGCAGAGAGAGAAAATGAAGATGGAAGGAAAATGGTTTGGCAAGAAAGAGGCATTGGACAGTGAAAGTGCGGAGAGAGCAGCAAAGCTGGAGAGAGGGATAAAGGTGGAGAGTGGAGGAGGCAGCAGAGAGAGAAAAAAGGGGGGTGGAGGGGCCTGAAGAGGTGAGTCAGATGAACCATGAAGACAGACGTGGTGGTGCTGTTATATTTGGAGGATGTGCGAAGGGAAAAGTGGAAGACAGAGGAAAAGAAGGAAGGCCTAAAAGCTGGGAGTGAGTTGGATGTTATGTCCAGTTGGGGCATCGTGATAAATTTGAAAAGTTGATACAGTAAAGGAGTAAACTTGACAAGTTTGACAAGGGAAGGAGAGGGAAAAAGAAAGCACCATCTTACCTTGGCCGACGCCGGAGCCACTGATCCTGCCGCCGTGATGCCTCGCTTGACCACTAGGTCACAGCTCGACGTTGTCACGGCAACTGTAACCGGAGTGGGGAGGAGAGAAGGGATGACCGGGAGGGGAAGCAGCCCCGGACGGTTGTTGCCATTGACGACGGCAGAGGCACAGCTATGGTTGGCTCCTCCATTGTGAAGGCCGGAGGGACGGATGTCTCTCCGATCCCAGGGCCCCCGGTAGTCCCTCTCAAAGCGGTGGTGGTGACGTGACATCACTTCCTCTCAGCGGGAAGAACGGGGGCAGGCCTACATGAAATGAAAAGCAGAAGGTCAGGATGACATTCTCTTCTCTGATGAGAGGTGGAAACAGGAATAACTCACAAAAGAACATTTAACAGAGAAGAAAAAAAAGGTACAAAAAGGAAAAATAACGAGTAAGACATCAGGTGGAATAGAGAAAGAACACAGTGACATGACGGAGTAAAAGCTCACAAAAGCATCTGCCTGCATGCTGCCTGACACTGTGGATCATTTAACGCTTAATTCCTGCTCTCCTGGTCATTAATAAAGGCTGCAGCAAAATGGAGGGAGATAAGCACTGCTGAGCCACATCATCCACGCTTTACGCCACAAGGAGCAAAGCTGTTACACGGGAAATCTAGGCTCCACGACGAGAGGTTAAAACAACACGACTGGGGAAGACGTAAACAGGTACACACATTTTATCCTCGGGGCAGCACAGCAGTAACATGACCTCGCGGTCAAAACTCTTTCATCTGAATAGATAAATACCCATGCAATTACAGCTCATCTCCTACATCTAATGGCTGGTTAATTCAATCACATTGCCCTTCAAGTGCATTTCAGGGGTCTCCCCTTTTCATGCGCGACAGGCTGTGAAAGGCTGAGAGGAGACAGTGAGCCAGAATTACATCAGCATGGAGTTGGGCGTTATTGTACTGCATTTGTGGCGTGCAACTCTTATATCGTAAATCAAAGACATACAGGATATAAGGAGTGGAATCTATCGCGGAGGGGGGTTTGAAGTACATTGTGCTCAATCTCACCAAAGGCCCGTTATGCTCACAGGGCCCCCTGATAACGGAATAAATAAATAAATAAATAGCCTCAAAGAACGTTTAGCAAGTCTCGTGCAAAATCCCCTGGTCTGTGAGGAGAGAATGACAGCGGATGATAAGTCTTTATTCTGCACGCTGGGGTCTGTCACGCTGTTTCTTCGCCTCTCAGTGGAGAGAACGCCTTGAAATGGCAGCTGCTGTGCACACATGCATGTTTGTGTGCTTGCGTGTGGGAGTGCAGGTTCAAAAGCAGAATACACTAAATATGAATGACCGTACACGAACAATAACAAAAAGGACACATTTTGGAGTAAACATCAGAAAACTATTTTAATAGTTTGACGTCATCTTACAGCATGCAGAAAATAAAAGTTTCTTTACAAAAACTTTCTGTGTGGCTGATGCTCTCCTCAGCTTTATGGGTCTTGACGTTAATTGAGCCGTGTTAGATTTGGTGACTACAACAACATGTCACAGGGACGTATAAAGATCTCTTTAAAGAAAACTGCTTTTAAGTACAAAACAACATCAAACAGAGCAGATCACAATGGTCAAGTCTAAATGTCTGTTCAGATGAATCAATTATGTCAAAATCAAGTTTTTTTCAGCCACCCTAGAAATCCAGAAAGCAAAGTATCTAATATAAACAAGCAGAAATCCAACAGGAAGAGTGGAAAAGCATCCTCTAACTTTGTCCATTTTTATAAGGACGCTAATATCCACACCCTAAATCTGGAGAAAGGCAGGTGAAGAAATCTTCCATTCTTTACAGTTTCCTATAAAGATTGGAAACTGTAAAGTGTATTCTCCCTCTCTCTACCACAGGTGATATTTTTTCCAAGTTTGGCACAGAGCCGGTATCATCCATTAAAAAGATGTTTTCATACAGAACAATGTAGTTTCATTTTAGTAGCTGTATGCAAAGTTTTTTCTTCCCCTAAAACTATTAGATACTACCAACTCAGACCATTTCTATGTCATCTCTTCAACTTTCCTGGTGTCTCTGGTCACCAAATCAATCATGAATAATAATCTCTCATCGCAGTGGGTTGCCATGAAGCCACTCGTCACATACGTCCTGCTTCAGCAAAATTTTGGACAGAGGATTTTCACATAGAATGTCATTGGTCAAAAGACCTTTAATTTACTTGCCTTTCTTTGCACAGTTTGAGAAAAACATTAAGATAGTGGTTACATAATTTACCAGTTGTTGTTCTTTGGCTTGCTTCTGGCCAGGGTTGCCATGTTAATTTGTACAGTCATCAGCCACTTAATAAGGCATACCTGTCCATTTGCTGTTAAACGCAAACAGCAAATCAATAAATCAGTCAATTGAATAACGGCATCTAATAGAAGCATTAATGAATTTAATTAAAGAACCAGAATGCAGAAAAAAAGGGAAATCAAACATTGCATAAGGTGGGCAAAGTACTTCAGAATCAGATGCTGTAATGGTAATAGAATCTGAGAAACCAGCTGATCTCTCCTCTGGGATGGGATAAGTAGGGTTTTGTTCTGGTGTACTGTTAAAAAGAAAACATTGCAAGTAAAAAAAGATAGAAACTTATGTTTTCGCTACAGATGTTGAAAACGGATCTGTGGCAACTGACCTGAAAAAGGGGAAACTAAAAGCTATGGGAAAGAAAGACTCTCACGCTTTCTCCAGTAACCTCTCCTCCTCCATAGTAACTCATTTTAATAACCTAAAATTTCCCAGCATACTGACCTTGCAGAATCTTTAATATGTACAGAGAAAGTAACAAGGTGCTAGGTCAGTTTAACAATGGTAGAATTGGAGCGACATAGTATTGCCTTTTCTCCTGAGCTCTGAAATGCAGTAGAGATATAAAAACTTAGTGAGAAATTCTAATGAAAGGAGAAATTTCTGAAAAGTAAAAAATAAGAGTTTTTTTTCTTAAAACAAAAAAGATTTAGAGAATGTTTCTTATTTTTTTTATTTTTTTACAGTTTTTCACTAAATTTAACTAAACAATTCCTACATTTCGCTCTGCCATCACAAATGCTGATTTACTGAGAAACTGACAAGTGTTTTGTCTCCTGTAAAAGTCTAAGCACATGAAAGCATGGGAGAACAAATCAATACAGCTGATTATGCAGGAAAAGAAATTCAGCCAGGTTTGCATGTTCCATCTCTGGGGAGTTCGATGGTGAAGCTCCAAATATAGCAGCAATTCACATAATGTGGTAAAGAAACAAAGACTTTATACGCCTTTGCTGTTTGAGAAAAAGGAATTAAAAAGTTTATGAATAGTAACCCAAGTACAAATGTGTCTCATTTCTCTAATGAGTGTAAGAAAAATACATTTTCTGATGGGTGTCATGACATTTTAATAACCAAAAATATAATAATTTACAGTGAATATCAAAGTAGTCTAGTTGTATAATAAGGTTAATTTCACAAAAATGTCCAGGAGGTGCATTGAAAAAAATTTCATACCTCTTCATTATACACAACTTCTGTGTACTCAAGTTGGATTTTATGAAATAGACCAGAAAACAGATGTGTATAATGTAAAGCGGAAGAAGCAATTTTAAAAGTTTCTTTGCTAATAAAAATATCAGTCCTTCTTAATCTATTATTTATTATTGCATCTGTTCAATAACATTTTAGCTGGCAAGAAAGTGTTAATTTCAATCCAATAGTTTTAGATTAAAACATTTCAAAGTGGTTTTTAAGGGAAAACCCAACAAATGAAATATTAGGTAGCCTTTCACTGACTGTGTTTGGAGCAAATAAACGAGGCTGCACAGTGTTGACAGGTGTTGTTGGCCCTGTCAATGGCATGCAAAGCTGTGAAAAAAATAGATGGCGCACTTGTTACTAACTGAAAACAAAACCTCAAAAGAAATGCAATTGAAACTGTCAAGCAGATATATGCAATGACATTCTGTAATAACTTTTTCACGTCTGCATGTTTATCCTTCCCTAGAGGTTGACAGAGGTGATCGGCCCACTTAAACAATACTTCCACATATTCAGTAAAACTTTTGACTCCAAATTTATAGAAACATTTTAGTAGCCTCTTGGCTGGGCCAACACAGCAATTTGTCAAACATGCCATTATATCATCCAACAAATATTTGTGTCAATAACACAACATAATAGGCTTTAATGTTTTATTAATATAAAGAAAATAGAATTGCAACAAGTTACTTATTAATATCCCAATAAATAAAAAAATTGGTTCTCTGCTAGATTTAGTTTTGGTTCAGACACACCTGTCAAGACAATCCCCCGGGTTAGGAGTACAGTTTTTAAGTTGGAATGATTGAAAGGCCTGGAGAGCACCTGCAGCAACAAAAATATATATTTTTCTGAAAATGGTCAAGTATAGAGACTGGACTAAAAAAAAAAAAAAGAAGTGCTCAAGAGTAAATAAGACTAAAAAATTCTGGATTCCTCAAAGCAAATAGTCACTTACTGAAATATTCCACGAAAAACAAGACAACATATAATATATTGGTCTACACCAGGTTTTTTTTTTTTTTTTATAGACTTTTAAAGGTTAGACGGCAATCAAGTGCAGCTAAACAAATAGACCTGAGCAATTGTGTCTATTGTGGGAACTTCTGCAAAAGCTGAAATTTTGGAAGATAGATGATCTGGAGGATTCAGGGACTTTAAACATATTGTTTCACAAGTTCTTTCTATATTCAAATACACAATATTTCTTACTAAGGTTAATTCTGATGCACAGGGCACTCTTCACAGGATGCATACACAACCTGGTGAATTATGGAACTTCAACTTAATATATTCATAGTCTGGATAAGACTAAAAAAAAAAATTTGAGTATGGAATAACATTTGTATTACTTGAAAGTGAGCGTACATAAGGTATTTGCTATGATGGCAAAGTATGAAGGCAAGTGAGTTAAGCTTAATGCCCTGAAACGTTATTACAATTCTTGTGAAGAAAGAAAATAAGTAGCTTTTGAATTGCTGTGTTCAACACACTGAATAAGCTAATGATTACTGTCCAGCAAAACTCTGTTCTGTAGAAAAGTAATGAGTAGCAGTGTGATAGAGAAAATGCAAAAGATTTTGAAGCACTGTGGTAACACTGCAACTGGCTAACTGGGTAGCTGGAGGCCTTCATAGGAGGACCAAAATCAACTGAATAAAACTTCATTCTTTTCGACAAAAATACTTTTTGCCTTATTGGCATCAGGATTGCATTGGGTTTGGATGAGCATAAAAAAAAGTCTGATTATATGTTTATTAAAACAGCCATTGATCTGTGAAATCTAAATTTGAGTAAAAAACAAAAATCTTAGCATTGACCAAATATTGCTAAAATTCTTTCTCCGTCTGCAGCATGCTTTGCCATTTCATTAGAGGGCCAGCAAATTTCACCAATAGAAGCACAATGAATGCAATGAGCTTGATGTCACAGCACACCAGATGTATTTTAACAATGTTAATTGGTTCGATTCAAGTGCCTTCCATCACATATGATGCACTTTTCTTTTGAGCAAGGGCAGCTCTCACATTACCATTCCCCGCATTCTCCCAATCACTAACCCAAGCGACACTTTTAGAATCTCGGCTCTACATTTCAATGTGAGCGAAATCCTGAAAGTGAATTCTTGTCATCCTTGCACTATGCACAGAAGTATGTACTGGGTAACAGGAGGTTGGCAACTGATCCCTGCAGAGCAAGTGTCACCGAAACAAATCCCACCGCACTTATGGTCCTTGGTGAACAGGAGGATTTAAGCTACTAATTACTAAGACTTAAATTCCTTTCTCAGCTCACTTTCTGCACTTCCTTTACAGCCTGCGCACACACGTAGGTGTCAGTGCGCGTGAGAGCTCACCTTGAGGCCGAGTGTGTGGTTATGTATGAGAGGCGATAAAAAGAAATGTCATGCGCAGAGATGTGTGTGGAAAGCAACACCTAACACACCTGTGGACTCTGCCAGACTAGATAAACACTGAAATACTTCACATTTCTAGTGACACTCTGCTCTGCATCGCACCGCTGCAGGGAGACGGTGCCAATGAGGATTTGTCCATTTTCGTTCACATTCAATAAAGTCAGTGTCAGCTCCTGGACAAAGCATTGGTCATTAGGATCAGACGAGACACATTTTGCTGCAAGTTACTTAAAGAGTCTATTAAATCTTGCTAGATTAAAAAACAAAACAAAAAAATCTGTTTTACCCTATAGCAATGAATAAAATTCTTCAGCAGCCCTGTCAACATGTTAATCATAGTACCTGGAGGTGTTTCTCCTGCAAAACGTTCTTTTCTGACTAACTCCCACTTAGATGGAAGTTGATGAATGTGACTCTCTCTTGGAGTGATATGGAACTAAACTAATGATTATAATGCATAATGCTCACACAAAACAAATAAAATAAAGGCTCACACTTTCCAACATGAGCAAAGTTGTTGAGAAAGAAAATAAGAAATAGTCTGTCAGCAATCAAACCTAATGAGCTGGCAGACTGGCATCTCCATTGTGTTGTCAGTCACACCATGAGCCCTGGAGGAGACAAAAATTCGTGCTTGCTGGGGTGTTTTCCATCGCAACTTTAGAAAACTGTTGTACACCTGCACCAAGTCTGCTGATGCATCATAATGCAAATGACACCCAGCTCACAATCCTCCTAATGCACATGGTGTGGATGCAGGGAGAAAGTGAGAACTTGTGGGTGATTTTCTGTGTGGGCATACACCAGAGTCTGCATGAGTGCAAATCCAATTATGGCTGACATCACTCTGACCTTAGTGCCATCGCCATGGAGATGCCCTGTGCATCTCTGAGTGCACTGTAGCTCCATGCAGCGCACATCAGGAGTCCTCCACCACTGCCTCAGATTGGCAAAAAAGAACGGTATTGTTGCTAGAAAGTCTTAAGACGTCCTATTTCCAGTTTGCCAGAAGCTGTGCAGGGGGCATAGACAACGTGTGGAGAAGGAGCTCTGGTCGGATGAGATCTAAAATAAACTTTCTGACCACCAAGCAAAAGGCCCTGTGGCAGCAGCAACAGAGAATGGCAAAGCTAAAGGTAGAATAATCATGAAAGTAAACCGTTAAGAAGTAAAAGACTAAACACTGGGATGAAGGTAGACATTGCAGTAGAGCAATGATCCTAGGCTTACAGACAGAGACATAACAAAATGGTTTAGATCAAAAGATATATGCATTTTAGAATAGGCAATTCAAAATCAACACCTAAATCATATTTAGGGTGTTTTCTTGTAGTAGTACATTGAGTTTTATTAGGGACCAAAACTGTTACATTTCCAGCTGGTGTGGTTTGCTTCCACACCGCACTGTGTCAAACGAACCAAACCCTTTGAGCAACCTGTTTACCCCCTGGCCTGTGGTGGGGTTACACCTAGAACAACTGAAGGAAACGACACAAAAAAAATCTCTGAAGAAGACACAGAGACAGAGTAAAGAAGGAAGACACTTCCTTCTTTATGAAATGTAAGCAAAAATGGAGTGGAGTCAGATTTTGGCAGATGTAGGATTTTCTGTGTGGTCAATTGTGCCAAACCTTCTTCAACAATGGGTTAAAGCTATTTCTTCTGCTAGCACTAGACACACTTGCTTGTTTTGGTTCCCTGATCTATAGTCCTTTTCCTATTTTTGGAGAAGTCTCCGGTCTGGTTGGCATTTTCATATGCATTCAAACTGCGCAGAATTCACTTGAACCAAACCAAGAACTAGGTTTTTAGACAGAGTTCACTTTCATAGTCCTCTTCAGTTTTGAGTTACATATTCACATCTCCCCAAACAAAAACTTCCTAGGCAATGAACCAGAGTTTGATTAAGGTGGACTAAACAAGACTGGTGTGAATGCACCCTAAGAAACTGTTAGCAAGACTTCACCCATCAACTCTGATGGGTGAAACTCTGATGCCACCACCATATTTCCACATGGGGACGGTATCTTAAGAGTGAAATGCAAATTAGACAACTTGTGAAGGCGGGAGGTTGCATGAGACTTCATTTAGGGGCATCAGGGTAAAGGAAATCTAGTACAAATGTTTGCTCCACCACACAGAATAAATTTTTCTTCACATCTGTGAGCCGTATTTTTTTTCCTTCAATTGGTTTATTACATCCAATCCAAATAAAATATGTTATTTGTGGCTATGACATGAAAAACTTCAAGGGGTATAAATAGTTTTTTAGATAGACCTGAGATCGATCAGAAAAAAATTTGAGAACCTCTAAAAGCCAACATTTTAGCAGAAGCATGAAGGATTAGAGGGCATTTTAACAGTGAAAAGAAACAGGGACATACCAGTGATCCAAAGGCATCTGATCTTAAACTGCTAAATTATTAGCTAGAATAAAAGTTGTCTGGAAGTGGAAATGTGAGACACACACCCTTTAGAACAGCATCTGTCACTCCGAGGCGACGCACAGCATGCTGGGTGTGTGTATGACAGAGCTGCGTTAACAAAGCCATGTGGGAATATGCAGGGAGCTGTGGAGAGACGTGAGGAAAGAGGGAATGTAACAGATGGACAGAGCGTTGCAGCAGCGGAGAGACAGCCAGGCCGTATAAGATGGCGTGCAAACGAGTAATAACAGCAGTAAAGAGTGTGTGTGCAAGGCAGAAAGAGAGAGAAGGGTGTTAAGGATGGGATCAGACAGTAGAAGGGTGGGCTGTGTGTCATTGGCGTGTTCGAGTGTGTGATGTTTGCTTTGCTGGCACATTCTATCCTGTGTTTAATACCTCAGTAAGTGCCCCTGCCACAAATACTCCCTAAGAGAACAAGCTCCCATTTCCAATCTGTAGTTGTGTTTGCTTCTATTGACCTGGTGACAGCTCAGCTTTTACCATGCTAACACACAAACAGCCACCTGTCTCACTCACAAATCTATGCTAATGATCAACTCGTCCATCACAAAGTCTGAATGGCCAAAATGAGGGCCAGAAATAGCAGGTAATGCTATAAGTTTATGAGAACAAGATATTGCTGTAAATGAGGGCCCCTGTGGGAGAAACATGACTACATGCACACCAGGTCTAAGTAGTGCAGGTGCTTGCACTTTGCTCACACACTCTACAACCACAAGAATGGAGCTAGGGACCATGTGCTGACAATTTCTCACAGACAGAGGTGTTTTCACCGATATTCAAATATAAGGAGACAGTCTTGGTACAGGGATCACCCGGAGCAAAGCATGCTACAGTCCAGAGACTTATAAATTCCCTTTGCTCCCAGGGATACACCTGATATACTGTCTTCATTTGAATGTCAACCATGAATTCTTGTTTTACAGTGCAAAGATGCGAAAAAGCAAACAATAAAATGCAACCTTAATAAAGCAATTCACTTTTAAAATAAAGAATTCTCAGCTAGATAATGCAGACTTGTAAAATGATGACTCCCTCTGCCTGATAACGTGCTGCTTCCCCAAGAGTTTAGAATCTGATCCACCTTAGACCAGAGTTGTTTTTCCAGTACATCACAAAGATGCCCAATAGGATTGAAATCAGAGAAATTTAGAGGATAAGTCATTAGCCATTCCTGAAACATTTCCGCTTCCTAACAAGGTCCATTATCCTGATCCAAGAGGCGACACACATCAACAAATACGAATGTTATATTGCTGGAGACTGTTGACACCAATCTTAGCTTCAACATCACTCAAAGGCCAAAGAGTGGAAACCACCTTCCACTCTTTGGTGTGACTTGTGGATGGAAGTCTTCCAGTTCACACCTTCTCATAGGATAATATTTAATAGCCAAATATTTCCCCAGGTAAATGTCACATAGCCACAGGGCCATTGCTATGTGTCCAGTTCTAATTCCCATTGTTGGCCCTGCCATTGGAGGACAGGTCTTAAACATAGGTACCCTGACGAATATGCAGTCCTGTATGCAAAAACATATTATGCATTACATATTCGGACACCTTTCTATCAAAAACAGCATTTTCTTCTTCTATATTCTTGAGTCAGAAAACGGTAAAGTGCTTTCTACGGGTCGGGGGGATGTCCTGCCCCAAGTGGAGGAGTTTAAGTATCTGGGGATCTTATTCACGAATGAGAGAGAAATGGAGCAGGAGATCGACAGACGGGTTGGTGCAGCGTCTGCAGTGAAGCGGGCGCTGTACCGGTCTATCGTGGTGAAAAGAGAGCTGAGTCGAAAAGGCTGCTACCCCCACGACCCGACCCCGGATAAGCAGAAGAAGATGGATGAATGGATGGATAGTTTGAGATACAGTAGATGCCTGTTGAACAGGACTGTACAGGGCCAATCTTGGCTCCCTTCATTCAAAATAGCTGGTTCACTGCCATTATTTCTTTGGACCATGTTTCATACAATACAGGTTACATACACCCCATAATAGATGCAGTGTTGATCATACTTTTACCTAGTCGTCTAGCCATTACAATTTGGGCCTTGTCAAAGTTACTCAAGCCCCGTTTTCCTTCTACCAATTACTGCTCAATCCACCCAGCCAGCTAACAAGGCCCATGATGAAGAGACAGTGTTCTTCACGGTCCTTGTATATGGTCATAATTTTATGCGTAGGTGTTTTAATGTTCTGCAGTTGCAAATACAGTAGGAGTTTTTTTTTCCACTTTCAATGAAGAACTGACAGAGCAAATGAGTGTCAGAAACTCCAGGTTATTTTTAGCTTTAGCTCCTAAGGTATAAAACATAAAAACAATGAAGCAGCAGCTGGAACTACTGCAAACCGAGAAGAAGAAGAAAAAAAATAAAGCATAAAAAGAATTGTTGGATCCATCCCAGTATCTCTAACAGTGGTTGAGAGAAAGGGGCATCTTCAGTTTCTGAGGAAGTAAAGCTAGATGCAGCTACCTGCTGGCAGAAAAACTAAAAAGCCTTTTGTTGGGATTGATTCCTGGCATTAGCAGGGTGGATTAATCCCTGTGGTTCGAGGGGAATTAGTACTTTGCTACTATTTGCACACCTAATTAGTGGTCTGAGTGGAATCTGAAGACACCACAGACACGGCAGCAAATCATACAAATGTAGGCCCTTTCAAAACAGAGCTCACCAGCTTAAGTGCCACTGGAACCAAAAATAGCTTCCATTTTAGCAGATTAGAGGCATATGGGTAGGTTTTACTTTGAGAGCCAGTGCTACAGTACTACTAGGAAGCGCTTGACACACAAATAAAACTTAACCATGGGGGCAATCATCAAGAACAAATATAAGAAACCAGCACAGCACCTTCTGTGATCTGCCTGTTGGATCTTATCCACAGGTTCTGAGATCACAGTGAGAAATGACACTTTGTATATTAATCTGACACCGTGATGGATCAAACACTCATGGATTACATGCACGCACTGCCTCGTTTTGCCAGAGACAGTCATTTCCTGATCATCTCCTCTTTCATAAAGCATGCAAGCAAAGGGCAGACCTTTCAAAGCGAATGAAAAAAGGTTCACTTGTACTACACAGACAGCAAGGAGTGAAATAAAAGGAAGTGAGGCCAAGGGTTATTATTTCTTTTTTTTTTTCCCCCCATCTGAAGAAATATTGCACATGCCTGCACCACTGACAGAAAATTTCCTTCTCGGTGCACGTCAGCACAAATCTTTCTATAGACTGCTAATGGGGGAAAAGGCAATTCGAGAAGATAGCACCTGATGCAAGGGTTTCAAAGCCATTTGTTTAATGAAGTTTGAACACTGGTTTATTTTTTACAGCTTAAAAACAGAAAGGGTGACTGTTTTCTGCTTTTAAAAAAAAAAAAAAAAGTAATCTTCCTTCCCATGCAGATGGAAATGACCACCATGTTATAAAATGTTGCAGTAACACAGTTAGTAATACCCCAGTATAGTGTGGCTGTCAGTATCCCAGGCATGTCATTAGCCTGAGGAACAGAGGCACTGGAAGCTCCGCCACCGAACGCTGCTGCTCAGTTAATTAAAACACAGACTTTCAACAAAAAGCTACATTACCACCACGACAAGACAAAAAGCAAGAGAAAACCCTGAGGCGCACTTCCCCATCTAGCCTCTGTGCGAGCTTCTTTAGGGTATGCAGTAGCAAATTTCCAAACGCCAATCATGCACTGTTTTTTTTCCGTCTGTGTTTCTGTGCACGTTTGTGTGTTTGTTGCGTATTCTCTGTGGCCCGTGTCAGCTGTCGCCTTTCCCCTTCCCGCTGCATCCTTTTGCAAAATTCTCTGTTCTCTCAACAAAAACCAACAGCGTCAAAACAAACAACGCTCACTGCTGATGCCACACATTACTCTCCGTGCACATTTCAAGGGAAATAAAAGAAAAATTGTATAGGCTAAGCATTGCGCCGCTGTAATGAACTGCTGCTACATGGATATGTGCTGTGCCGTGTGTGTGTAGTTCAAGCTTTGGGAGGAGAACGCGACACTGGTGAAAGAATAGTGACTTAATTATCTAAATGGCTGCTGGAGAGATTACTGAGGCCAGTGGGCATCCATCTCTTTCAACACCACCAGCTTAGAGTCCACGGCCAAGGAGGAAAGATCAAGAGATCTAAACATCAAAACGACAGACAAGTGATAGGAGGGTGAAAAGAAATGGGACAAAAGGAATTAAATGAGAGATGGAGGACAATGTGGAGGAGAGGAAGAGGGGTGGCTCCAGGGACAGCGATAGAGAAGGGTTACTAACGGCTGGCTGTGGTCAGCTTCCGTGCTAACAGTGTGGCCTCTCTTGCTCAAGTGTAGAGAATAGACTTGCACACTGGTGACAAGGTTCATACTCAGAATATGAAGGTCTGATCCGCCATTGTGTTTACACAGCCATCTCTTACAAGCGCCTTAACTTGCTTCAGTGGCCTGACTCCAGGAGGCCAAGCATAACAAACCTAAAAAAAAAAAACATACATCTTTTAAATTATTTTATTAATTACAGGAAAACAAATATTCAAGCTAACCAGGCTTTTATTGGAAATAATATTGCCTTGTGGCTGTGCCATGGTAGATGGCATGGCAAAGCCATAGCAGCAGCTAAATGTTTTAATTTTCAGTCATGATTGTTCAGTGGAGCCTCTCCAGTGGAAGGCCAATAGTGTCTCAGTTTGAATTGCTGCTGTCCAAAGTTGTGTACAAGCACGGTAGAATGAAAACTTAAATTTGCATCATTTCTGACTAACGACCATCTTTTTATTAGTTTCGATGACAACCAAAAGTTGGATATTTTGACAACCCTATTAAAATCACCTGCCATGGCCACCCATCCTCCCAGAACTCGAAGCTCTAGAAGCTGTCCATTGCGTCATCAGACTGATCCAGAGTCGCAAGAAAAGACTCTGGAAAATGTATACTAAAAACATATCAAATAATAGCAAAAAGACTACCACTTAAAAGCAGTGAGATGTGTTGAATGTGAATGAAAAGTCAGATTTCTGATGGACCACATCACTACAACACAATAGAAAGCTAAGAGGGATAACATTTTTTTATAGAACTGCATAAACTTTATTACAAGCATGTCTACATTCTTTTGGGAAGCTTTTAGCCACTTTTAGCTATAAACTGGTTAATTTAACGGTCAAAATTCAGACAATCCAAAGAAGTGATATCGTCATCATCACTTTTATTAAAGATACAAGTAGGTCCATTACTCTTCATATCAATATTCCACAATAATGAGAAGGATAGTGCTCTAAAGTTCAGATCATCTGCCCGCATAGAATCAGTCGATGCAACAAAAATATGATCGTACTCCATTTGGAACATGCTGAACTTCAATTCAAATTTTTATTACTTTTTAATCTCCGGATCCACAAAACCCCTGGAGCTGAAATGAAAAAGCCAATTCAAAGTAAATAATAGTGATTTTCCATGCATGCAATTAAACAGCAATTAATTTTATTTCAAAGTTTGTGACGATAATGAGCTTAGTTTTTTCCTCCAGAAAAAGATAATCAAAAACAAATGCTAAAGGATGCAAATGAGCGAGTTGTTTTGTGTGCTGAGCTTGATTAGCTTTCAAGAATTTCACCGAAATGCAGCAATAACTAATGAATCAAAAGGTCAACATTTTCCTCAGACAGACAAATTAATGCTAAAACACCACAGATTATTGGTGTTCTGCACACTAAAGTCCATACCCTGAAACTTTCAGTGACAGCTGACACTCTTCAAATACTTTGTTGAAGAAACGTTTTAGTGCAAGTTCATCATTCAGTCTTATTTGGTAGGATTCTGTGAGCAGGCAATACCTTGATTTGGTGACATCTCCCTTAGCAATGTTTTCCAAATCAGATTGTGAAGACATCTCTTGGCCACAGTCAGCCTTCTTCAGGTGACCCCACATAATTTTGGTCAGATTTACTTCTGGACTCAGCTATTTGAAAACTTTGCTTTTTTAATTTACTTACAGTAAAACTTCTTTTTTGGAAGGTGCAAGGCCAAAGGAGGGATGATGAGATTGCAAAACAAAATATTTTGATCTTCAACATTCTAGCAGACAAAACTGACTGGTGTTAGCGGTTAATATATTTGTTCTTTTTTATTTTTATTCACCTCCACAGAAACTCCAGTAACCCCAGAGCATGATCCTGCCCCTGCCATGTTTTTTTATGAGCATGGTGTTCTTTTGGTGATGCTCAGTTTGTTTTTGTGCCAAACATATCTTTTGGGATTGTATCCCAAAGGCAACCTCAGGTGGGTCTAGGTGTTTTCCTCAGAAAACTGAAATTGCTACATACAGAACTAGACCAGTGCTTGCCAGATATTCCTGCAGCTTCTTCAGTGTTGGCCTTGGCCTCTTAGAGTAGGAGTCCCTTAAGTAGTTTCTAGGCTCCTGCAATAAAAGGTTTATATATGCAAGTCTTTCAATACATCTTTGTGTGCCAAGAATTGTGAATATTCTTACGTATCTCACATTAAAAGCACAATGCTGTTAATCCCATTAACTGTCACCCTCAAAATGCTTACATGCTTACGTGACAGTTACGGATTTAATTTATGGTGGATGTGTATATCTTTTAGAGCTACTACACGTGAAATGATTTGTGCATTAATAAATGTGCGCACCCAGACAGAGGTCTCCAACCAACGCAAAGTGGCTGATTCCTCACTATGTCACCGACAGCTGCTGTCTGTCCAGGCATGATGCAAGCGAGCCTGAAATCCCCCCGTGTGATCCAACTGCATATTCATCTCTTCAAATCTCAACCTTTTCAAAAGGGCAGGCACCATATTGTCTTTGGTCCAGTTGTTCAGGGTAACATCTCACATTCATGATTTCTTCACTTTTGTTTTAGGTGACATGAAAAGTGAGGAAGAAGCGACAGTAGTTTCATTTCTCTCACTAAGTTTCTCTGTCTCCCCCTAATTCATGTCTCTTGGTGCTTCCTCTAAAAGCTATTCTCTGTCACTGTCCATCGTTTCATATCTGTATGAGCACAGTGGCCTTTCAGAGTGGCGCCACAGCATGGTCTGGCCCAGAGGAGCGGTTGGAGCAGTACAGATTAATGGCCTGGGAGACAGCCTAGGGCAGGTGGAATGAACAAATAGAGAGACTACTGAAATGACCATAAAAAAAGAGAAGAACTGGGGAAAGTAAAGGGAATCAGGTGTGAATTCTACTTTAGGAAGGGTATAAACTTTAGGAATTCGCTCTCGCACTAAAGTTTGTGGGTACTAAAAATTAATCGGTTGAGAAATGAAATGGCACAAAAACATTTATTTTCTACTTAACTCATTCAAAAATCACAAGAAGAAAAAGAAGAAAGAATCTAATGTCAATTTTGGCCCCAAAATATAAAAAGGAATCAAAGCATAGATAAGGTTTTTTTTGTTTTGTTTTTTTAAACACGGGAATATCAAGTCTCAGGTTTCAGGTGTCTACAGTCTTAGATTAGCCTATTGCATTTTTTGTGCAATGCAGCTAGAAAAACACTGTTGAAAAAAATGATATCAACACAGCTAATTACAGGGTTTCCCCCAGGGTGTGATGAGGCTTGCAGGCAGCCAGGCTTTACTGCGCCCCCTGCCAGGCTAAGCATTGTTTGTATGTTTATTTTAAGTAAAGTTTTCTTTATACATCAGTAACAATGATGGCAGGTAAAAAAATATATATATTTTTAAATCTCTGGTGAAATGGTAAGTGCAAAAGTGACAAATTATACTATACAGGTACTACTTATGGCAAGTACCTGGACACACAGGGTCAAGGTCAGGAGTCTTATTTATTTTAAATCAGTGCAACTTCGTAACCACTTTCTGCTTCTACCCGCTGACATGCTAACAACGTATTCAAATACTTCATTAGGATTTTAACAAAAAGCAAAAAAATTGCTGTTTATTATTATTTGCCTTTTTAAAAACTATAGTTGGTGTCTAAATATAGTCAATAACATCTTCTAATAACATAATCTGCCAACTTTAAACATTTGTTAACACAAAAACACAGAGGGCAGCTGGTTGTCCGCCCTAGTGCCCCTACCACCAAGCTTAGCAAGCATGCAAAGAATAAAAAAAGCGGACAGCAATTTTAATTACAAATAGCTACAAAGATGAGGTTTTCCTGATTAAAACAAACAGTTACAGTTGGAAAATATGTGTGTGGATACCTGAAGCTGAAAGTCGAGTGAGAAAAGTAATTTCAAGTGTTGGAGGAAAAGTTATCTGTCGGTTAAATGCCGGTTGCATGTAGGAAGGAAGCTCTTCTGGAAACACAAAATTTTATTTTCAAATAACTATAAATACCTGCAGTACATAAACTAAGAATTTAATTTAAAAAATGGCTTTTATAAAAGATTTGAGATCTCCTAAATTATATATTTCATGACTTAATACAAATTTCCTAGTATAAAACCGACCAATGGGAATGTCTGTATGGAAACTCAAATATCAATGTCCAAAAACAATCAGAGATAGGAAGGTGTTTTGATAATACCAACCAGGAAGTGTTTCAAAACAGAGCTAACGACAGCATCATTGAGCAGCCAGGGACACAAATTGATCAAGGAAAGCATTGCTATTCTGCGTAAATTAAAAATAACTTGCTGAAATTGTTTTGCTGGCTACAAAGGCTTCAACATTTATTTAACATTTATTTATTTACACAAGATCAATGAAGAAAAGAATTCAACACAGAGAAACATTTTAAAATTGCAGTTCGTGACACGAGCCTCAGTGTGATTTCTGTTGCTCAATGCGTGCCATTTATAGTTTAACTAGAATTCCTCAAAGAAATTGGATGATTACTGGAATGGGGTAATTTTCAGCCTGAGCAGAGCTGATCTGCGACCTCCCAATCTGAAACTCCAAAAACAATGTTGTTTCTGATCCTGTAGCGCACCGCATTGATGTTGTTGACACGGAGAAGAAGACTTCAAGTTATTTATTTTCTGGATCTGTAAGGAGTTCAAAACTGAAGTCAGAGGAGAGACGGAGATGTAAGAAACTATTTAAGAGAAAAATATCTTACAAAGAGAGAGAGGGAAAGAATTTAACATGCTGGATTTGGTGACTGTAATCTCACAGAGTGAGGTTCTATATTCCTTTAGAAATAGGAAGCCCGTCTGCAGTCATTATGTCTCTTGTCATTATGGCTCTTGAAAAACGCAAAACATTGTTTTAAACTAGATCACTTTCTATGTTAATAACACATTACAAGTTGTTAAATGATCCCTCATGACAGGAAGGCTTAAGACACATTTATTGCTATGCTTATATGGTCAAAGGTTAGAGTTCAAAATCTCAGAATCAGCAGGACAAGCTTTGCAGAAACTAGAAATCGCAAATCGACCGTAGAATTCCAATCATTTCTCCATTAAAGTTTTTGAAAATTCGTAATGTCAACCTAGGTATGACCAAACTTGACACCTGGGAAAAACAAGCATGTTTACGAGATTCCTTTGCTCTTTTCAAGAGCAATTTAACAATTTCTTGTAATTTCCTTAGTGAATATGTGCATGACAAATGCTACATCCTGCTAAATTCAGTTTGACAACATCCGATGGTGCTTCTTGACATGTCTAAGAACTATGAAATTTCTTACAAACATGGTTTCCTTTCTCGTCTACATATATAAAAATGACTGAAATATGTTCCTGCGACAGCAGGCAGAGCCACACACTGGAAACAAGGTTTTTTCCGAACTTCTCCCTTTGTCTTGTTCTTATTTTCACTTTCCCATTTCCTCCCTCGCTTTCCAGCCCATGCCTCGGCTGCACTCTCAAACACAATCAGCCACATGAGTCCGGGGCCGACACAGATGAGAGAAGGAGACTCTCACACACTCACGGGAGTGGTGGAGGTTTTTAGGCAAGATCAGAGATAGGAGAAGTGAAGTGAGAGATAAAAGGAGGAGAGGAATGGGGGAAGAAGAGACAGAAGGAGGAGGAGAGCGGGCTACAGCAGCGAGAGAAAATGAGAAAGCTCAGTGAGATGGGAGAAAAGGTGAAACAAACACACACATTCTTTAATCAATATGGTGGGAATGTGGCCCCATGGTAAATCACTTCCCTGGCAATAACAGAGCAGCCACTATCCCTCTTTTTAATATGTTGCCAGAGTGTCGGTGGGTGATACACGGTAATATATGGCTTCGAAGAAGAGAAAGACAAGACAGACAGCAGTTGTATGAATGTGTGTGTGCGTGCGTGTGTGTGTATTACGTTATGATGATGTATAGACCTGGACAATTGGTAAGCGCTCAGATAAAAGAGGGGGCTCATGATTAGGTTGGGGAAAAGTGTCCATGCTGAACCCTCTACACACACACACACAAAGGGGTGTGTGTAGAGGGAACAGCCAGAGCTGGCTGAGAAGTCCGCCCTCTCTCCTATAACCCCGCTTATCATGTGTCCCTTCACATGAGCTCTCAATGCATCAAAATGTGCCATTCCTAAAGCAAGGCTCAGCCATAATATGAAAGGGACCCGAAAAAATTTCATTACAGTAGGGGGAAAAAAACAAAACAACAAAAACTAAGTTCCCTCTTCTGGTCACATCAATTTGGAAGCAAGAAACTTTTCTACCGTGGCCTCACAAATCTGTCTGCCTGTCACTACCCAGACAGTCACCAAAATATACAATGCCCCAACAAATTGACCTTCACTTTGCTATCTGACCACAGGGCACATTACCAACCATTTTTTTATTATACCTTCACTTGATTCCATCTCATTCAATTTCAACCTTGCTCGCCGTGTTAGAGGCTGCTTGGCAAATGTTATCATAAAAGAGAGTGGCTTCTCAGTTGACTTGGGTACCCTTTAAAGTGCTGCTAAATAAGTAATGGGACATCTTATCTCGTTTGACTAGCCCGCAGCTGGATGGGTTACAGTAACCCACAGAGCATTTTTTGGTTGAAAGGACATCTAAAAGTCATCTAAATGCCCCCACAGAAATCTAGGCTAAAACTGGATAAATGTTAGTTTGGAAGGGAAAAAACTGCAGTACTGTTTGCAATGGTTACGAGCTCAAATACCCTTAACTTAGGAAACATCAGGAAAAGTACATCTTCGTAAAGTTGCACATGAAAAGCACAATATTTCAGGAACAATGCCTCAGCATGGTGGTAGACACTTATCAAAAATTGACGTAATGTCGGAAATTAATTTTAATTCGACTGGCCTTGATTGGAGATTGACCAGTAAAAACTCAAAAATGTTATCTTTACTTTCAGTAAATTATACCTATGCACCACCAACACCACTCATTAGTGTAGAAGTCAAGGGAAGAAGTCTCAAAGTTACTCATTTTCGGTATCAGTGGCAAGTTTTAAAATAAAGTAGATCAAATAAGATGTAAGGTATTAGAAATTAAAGTTTTCTAAAAAGGCATGCTGGCATATACATTATCAAGGAAACACACAAACAACTTACTGTCTGTTATAATAATGCTGCATGAATCACCAATACAATGAAATGAAATGGTTTTCAGAGCAATTATTCTCACAAACACCTGCTGCCACAAATCTCTTATCGGGGCACGTTTACGTGATAGTGAATTAAAGAGGATCTGGACTAATATACAGAGACAGGAGCAGAGCACCTTAAATTTAGATTTGTGCAGCTCAAGTTTCCACAATCTTACAATATATAAGATGGGGAACAAAACGAAGATCTCTCTTAATGACCCAAAGAAAACACCATACCTGAACCTCTTTGAATTCCTGACCTGGGAAATCGAGAGCCGTCCATTAAAAAAATGCCCCCTAACCTCAATGAACTGACTTAATGTTTTAAAGATGTGCAGAGCAAAATTCCTCCAGTCCCACGAATAGACTCATAAGTTATTAAAGATAATGACCGCTTCAAGGTATTACAACTGACCATTACGACAAAAGTGACTGGATTGTGGAGATTCAGTCTTTTTGGCAACATTTAACTGGGTTATAAGCCACAGTTCTACTGCACAGTCACATCAGTGCAATTCATTTGAGTCTTAACAGTTGAGAGGATTGTTATGAGCACTAGATTTTATGAGTCTGATGGTACTTGCTTGACTATTTTGATTTTCTTAGCTCTTGGGTTTAAATTCATGGTTTTGGATGAGTCTTTACTGCAGCCTAAAAACTTCCTGTAAAAGGAAATCTGTCACACGGGTTGGTCAGGTTTGAGCTGACATTTTGTCTGAATGGTATTTTTTTTCCCCTCGCTGTAAAAGCAGAAAACTTGGGACTTGTATCCGACTGCATTTGACAAGTTGTCTCCACTCTCAAACACAGAGTAAAGCTGCTCTCATCTCTTTGTGAACACATTCTCAGTGCTCCCCTGTCAACTACAGCGACAGGCCAAACTAAATGCAGCAGAAACGCTGCTAAAACCAGCACACTCAATTTAATCTTAATTAGCCGACCATAAAGAGTGGCGCATTACAACTGATGCAGATGAGGCTGTTTTGCTCCACTTCAATCTGGTTCTCCTTTTAAAAGCCATTTTGATATTGCTCAAATTTCACACTACAAATACTAATGACATGTGGGCCTAATGATCTGTGTTTAGCTTCAGCTTGTGACAAACCCATGACACGCCGTCAGGCCAACTGCTCTTGGAGACAACGCTTCCGATGATTGGCATCAAAGGCACAGCTACACACATCAGTCAGAGCTTTCCTTTATGAACCGGCATCTCATTTTCCATGCAAGTTATGAACTGCTTAAATTGGACCTTTTGATTTCTTGTGGCTGAATAATCAGTTGTGATACACTCGAGATGTAATACACAACACCATGGGTCCTTTTATAAAGAAACGGGCTTAAATCAGATGGGATCAGTGTAAAAAAAACAACAACAAAAACAACTGAATTTTGTATAGGATTTTCCCACTGCTTCTTGATCTGGACATTTGTAACCACTGACGGTAATAGATGGCTCCATTGGGCACATGATCATAAATAAAACAAGCTTAGCTTCTCAAATGGTCAAAACTGAACTTTTTGCATAGAATGCAGGGATCTATGCAAATGGAGCGCATGCAAACTGGGAACGGTTCTATTGCTTTTGATCTCAGGTAGCAACAACCCAAACTGCGGGGAGCTAGACTCGGAAGCAAAACTTGCACCAAGAGAGGATATAAAATATGTGGATATTCTCCATACTCAGCAGAGACTGTGGAAAAAGGGAAGGAAAAAAAGTGAAATGTAGAATATGATATATGGTGAGGGTCAACCCAGAGCTGTAGGAGTAGTAGAAAAGCAGATGAAGCTGAAATGAAGGGGATAGAGTGCGTTTACGTACAGAATACGCACAGAAAAATACACCAGGCACTAGTAGGTATTCACACACTATAGATAGACTGTGGCCAAAGCAGTGACAGCAGCAGCATGCAGAATGATATTAAAGCGCCAAAGATACACCCACTGACCTACTGCACCTGCCATTGAACACTGAAAGGGCTCACTATCATGGCTGCCAGCACACGGATATATGATTTGTGTCGAAGACATAAATGAAAAAGGTAAAGGAAACAAAGAGGGATGAGATGGAAAAGGGGGGACTTCAGGAAGAGGCTTCAACAAAGAGCAATAATTTACAGGTGTTGTAAAAGCAAAAATGCCAAACTGTTCTCTAGAGGGAGTGCTGGTTTATCCATATGTGAAGTAATTTTTCATCAGGAGAAAGCAAAAGACTCGAGTCGTCCCTGAAGAACGTCGGGGCTAAACGGCTTCATTTAAGGTATTGTTTCACCTGCCCTGTGAGAGCTGTTGGTAATGAAGTAAGGAATGTGTGAGAACACGTACAGAAAACTCACCTGAATTAACTTCAGACTGGTGTTTATTTGCATATTTTCCTCATTCACATTCCTTCAAAGATGTAGAAAACATACAAAGTCTTGAACTTTTGCACGGATCGTCATGTTGCAAACCACAAACAAAGGCATGTTGTTATTTTATCTGAGGCACAACAACCCCCTTGATTCCCATACCCTTGAATAAAACCCAGTGCCTATATGAGTCACCCAATAAATAAGCTCCTCCCAATCTGCCAATATAAACACTATATATGTATATGACTGCTAAGCAGGGCAACAAGAAAGGTATAGCTGGAAGAACTCCAGCTTTCAGTTTGCCACGAGTCATGTGGGAACCTTGTAGAAGAAGGTGCTCTGCTGAGATTGAAAAACTAAAGACCTCAACCCACCTACGATGTGATGTGGGTGGTGGAAAACAAATGCTATACATTGCCCAGAACAGGCCATCCCCACTGTGACATGTGGTGGAAGCAGCATCATAATTTTTGAAGGCACTTTTCTCCAGCAGAGACAGGGAAGCTGGTCAGAGTTGATGAGAAGATGGGTGGAGCTAAATATAGGGCGATACCAATGAAAATCCTGTAAGAGGGTGCATGTCACTAAAGAGTGGGAAGAGGCTTAACCCTAATACATATTTTAAAAACTTGATATTGTCCTTACACAATTATGTTTTGTGCGCGTGGGCCATCATGTAGTCCTAATATATGCTGTTTTGTGACAAGCCAAGAAAAAGTTCAACAGATATTTTACCTTTTTTTTTTTTTTTACAAAGTGCTGAATTGCAAGTTCACTTTCCACTGCATTGGTTTGAGTGTAGAGCAATAGTTGCGGGCAGGCTGAAACTTTATGTGCTCCCTCCGGCCTATTCTGGTTGATAAAGGTTGCATTCTGCCTGGCATTTTGAAAACACATCCCTGCCTTTTTCCCCCCCCGTCACTTCCACCTCGAAGCCTCTAGCCCCTCTCAGTGTGGCTTTTCCCCCCTTGGGTGTGCTGCAGTTTACGAACCATGACACGCCAGCTAGATAATCCCAGTGAGACCGAAGCGCCATTAAGAAAAGGAGGCTGCTAAAATGCCAAACCACAATATCGACCCCTCCTCTTTCCCCTCTTCTACTTCTGCTTTCTCTTCTCCTAGGTTTGCTCGGTGTGTCTTCCTCACAAAGGACACCTGGTACTGCATCTCTTTATTAATGCCTGGAGGCAGGGGGGGATTTGGAGTGGGGGCTCTCGCATAACTTCTCAATCCTCCACACAGTCACTTATCTATGGTGAAAAGCATGACTGTGCTGTGGGTGCCCCCTTGACAACACGGGCTGTGGGGCTCCATGTTGGTATTTATGCAAGCCTTCAAAACCAACAGCATAGCTTAAAGCTAATCATGTCACATAATGGAGACACCTAGAGATGCTGTCAGCCCTGCAAGGTTAATGGCACACCTGTATGCAAGCCGCTCGAGATACGAGACGTTCAATGTGTGTGTAAATCAGTGGAAGTGTCTTTTTTTTTTTTTTTGCAGACTCATGTGCCTGGTGCATGTGACTGTGCGTGTGTGCATTATTCACTGAAAATGCTGTGAAGCCTTGAGACACTGCAGCTCAAAAGAAAATGGTAAAAAGGGAAGCCACTGCTCATATCTGTCAGCATCACACACACACATACGCAAAAGGGGAAAAAAAGAGAAAAAAAGCCTTCTGCCTCAAACGGGAGCTCACTTTTGGGGAATAGCATGCTTGTGTGAAAACTGTATGCCTTGAAGGTGAGCCAAAGAGGAGAGATGGAGAAACTGAAGAGAATTTGGTTAACTTCTTACTAGAGGGAAAAAAAAAACATTTAAGTTTCCTTGCAAAGGATCAACTAAGTTTCTTTGAAATCGATGCCACTTTAAGGGCATATTTCCGTAGTTCTCATCTTCATCTCTAAACAAATACTCAAAATCTGATCAAACAAGCCATTATGTTGACAACTTTCGATTCCATTCAATGTCAGAAGCGTCTGCCGGCAACCTTTTGAGGAGAAGGAGGCGGTCGACTAAATTATGCAAATGCCTGTCAGTTTAACGAATCAGAGGCAGAGAATTAGCAGGCTGTTAGTCTCTCTTAGACCCTGCAAATGCTGCTAATACAGATGAAGGGCTGCAGCCTGATTTCATTATTGCTCCTCTGAAAAAGAGGAGGAAGCAAGAAGAAAGAGGGGAGAGCAGGAGAGAGAGGTGGTGGGGAGAGAAAAATGAGAGAATGGGAGATGGAGACAAATGTGTGTGAAAACACGGCCCTCTATTCGGAGCTCTATCAACTCCAAATATCAAATTAGCCAAATGAATGGTACAAGATAAAGGACAGCACGGTGAGGAGAGCGAGCACGGGCAGACGGGCGAATGAAAGGAGCCCAGGGAGAGAGGGAGGGCTGCTGGGGTGTGTTAAGAATGGGAGGGATCGGAGAGTATTTCAATAATCGATAGAGCGTGAAGTGAAGAGAGTGAGACACGGAGAAGGAGAGAGAAGGAGAAGCAGGATATCACAGTTCATTAGTCATAGCTGGTGACAACTAGAGACTGTAGCTCCAAGATTGTCACTAGGTCTTAATCAGATGAGAAACGATGGGATGCCAGTCATTAATTCCAACAGCATTATACCGTCTATTGTCTGCCTCTGAAGGAGCTTATCACAATCTCTCTACCTCCGACGGCTGCTGCTCCTCCTGCTTCTCCGCCAGCAAACAAGCTGCCAGCAAACTCACCAGGGAAACTCTAAAGAGCGGGGGAGAAACTAAACTCGCCCTTTTTTGAAAAGTCTCACTCTGCCTTTCCCCCCTTTTCAAATTCTCTCTCAACTGCTTTCACCCTCTCTTATGGCACAAAAACACGCAAGAGCGAGAAAAATATGTAATGCTACTGTAGCCCTCGGTGCTGTATGAAAGCATCTCTGTGGCATAAACCAAGAAATCAATTCATTCCTTTTTGCAGCAGCCCATTAAATGAAGCCAAGGAGACTGAGCATTTTTTTAATGACATACCGTTAGATTATATTATCCATAAACTTTAATTGATGCACAGAAGCCGTGTGGAGATATATGTATATATACACACACACGTCCATTCTATGCAAGCAGAATACCAACAGAAAACATAAACAGGAAGATAATCAAAGTGTCATAGTCTTGTTTAACTCTCCTGCTCATCTGTAGGCAAATAAATACTGCAACACACACCTTAAAATGCTAGTTTTTTTTTTTTTCCTCTACAGGTCTGTTCCTGTCAGAACCGTGGCCCAAAACCCTCAGTCAGCCCGCTCAGCTGGGAACGGCCTCTCCAGCTCAAACAACATCGCTGCATGGCTGGAAGTGTGTTTACTGTATCTGCACCATGACTCCGTACCGGCTGCCTCTCTCACCACAGCCAAACTAAACCTACAGCCATCACCCAGCTACCAGTTTGAATGTGCTGTGTAAATTCCAGCAGATATGTTTATACTGCGTTAATCTTTCTGCTTGAATGAAATGGAAACGTCAGAGTTCACGAAAGATGAATAAATATAGAAACAACGGGATGGAAACAGACAAAACTGTTTCAGCTCTCTGCCACTGGATTTGTCTTTATTTAGTATTATTAGATATTGATATTCTTTCCAAGACACAGTTTAGCACTTAAGTTCTTCATGTCACTTTTTAGAACAGATTTTTATCTGGGTGAACACAGTCATTTAATCCACAAAGGCTGGAAATTAGAATGAAGGGCATCACAAATGCCCAAACTGCTGAGAATACGTGTAAATGTTGCATTGGAGTTGATTTTCCATTGTGCCAGTCATGTGTAGAAGCTGAAACAGTTAAGCCCAAATATGTCTGGCTCTCAAAGCAGCTTAAGCAGACCAGTCCTACTTCAAACCAAAAGAAAAATCTAAGAAGACAAAGGTGGATCATGGCATTCATTTCAGTGGTTAAAAATGAAACAAAAACCTTCTTTATAGGAACAAAGCAGACTGAAAAACTTTTGAATCCTTTGGAGCAAAAAGATAAATAAAAAAAAATAAGTAAAGGATTGAGGTTTGCTAACCTGCAAACCTTTTATGATCTTTAAGATTAGGAAGCCCAGAACAGACTTGATCAAACAAACAATGCTGGGAAAAGAGACAAAAGGATGTTCGGATCCACTTATGTTCACCAACCTTTATCATTGCAGGTGGCTTACAGTGGCAATGAAAGGAAGGCAAAAGCTTCCAGATAAATCCCGACTTACAAAAATCAGCACAAGTTCAACTAAATTACTTACTTTATTTTAGAAGAAATGCCTTACAATGCTAATGAGTCAAAAAAAAACAAAAAAAAACACAACCTTAAAAATGCAAATAAGCAAACCCAGGAGTTTGAGTGAGATGTATCAAGAAATCAGAAGTGAAAGAATATTTTACAGCTCGACTGGCCCAAAATTGTTGTGTTGTGTTAGAAATTAAAAATCCGCTCTTATAGACCAGTGAACATACTATGCTTAGTATGTTATGCATTGCCAGCTTTCAAGAAACATCACAGTTAATACAAGGAATTGCACTTTGTAGGACATACAATCAGAAGCTGCTGTTTTAGTAATGCTAGTTGCACTAATTGTTAATATAAGATGACATAGGGTGTTGATTAAATGTCAACCCTAACTAATTCTATCTTAATTTTAAAATATTGCTAAACTCTTTTACACAGCAACTGCTGCGCATACGTAGTCATGAGTCCCCTCTGTCTAATTTAAATTATGAACAATCACTTTTACCCATAAGTCAAGAAATACAACTTTAAATGTCAATCATATGTTGTTGTTGAAAGAAATCATAATCAGCTCAAGTCTGTTCAGACTAGTCAAAACTTCACAAATTTACAAGTTACATAGAACAATGTCAACAAATAAAAGGCAAAGAAAGTCATAGTGAAATTGCTGTAACTTTAACTTTTTTATAAAAAAAGCTACAAAAATGTGGGTTAGTTGTAATCGCTATGGTAACAGTATTAAGCAACAGTATAGCAAATAAAATTTCTGACATCACCCAATGTTTTCCAGTGATGTGCACTAATTCAAGACTTGAATTATTGCCAGCAAAAACGCGATAAAACATAATATTCTATTTACACTGCTGCGAGTCTCATTTCTGCAGCCTTGAAAAAGGGCTTTACGTTTTGTAGAGCTGTAAATCCGAAACAATTTGTGCAATACAAAGGCTGCTTAACAACAATCAGCAGTCTATTTGCAGTAGTGATTATGCCACTGCGCTAACAATACGTTTACATTAGCTTGCGGACCCTCTGGACACAGCTTAGCTTTGATGCATGCGGAACGCATGAACGTTGCTAAATCCCATCTAGAGGAGAGCTTTTCTGTCTCATCGTGCGAGAAGGTGAGAGACAGTCTGAGACTGTGTGAATTTATGTGATAAAACAATTCTGTGCTTGAGTGTGTGCAACTTCGTGCGTTGCACAAAACGCAGCAGAACGGCGGCTGCGAATTCATGTGTAGCTACGTGCCTCTGTTGGCTTTTACCGTTGCTGTGTGCTACTACGGCTACGTGTGAAACACTGCTTGTGACAAAGTGGTTGTGTATGTGCATGCAGAGGGCAGTTTGTCAATGAGGGAGCGACAGGGAGCTTTCTGTATCACTTATTGGTCGGTAGAGCTGGTGTTTCACTTAGCTGAAAATACCACAGGAGTACCTGATGACACACTTTTGTCTCTGAACTCTGACTGACCTCCCATCACAGAACTCGCACAGAGAAACGCAAATGTGCTCCTCGTACAATGCACATCCGTAAATTTAAATAAGAAAGGCATTACGTTTCCATGTATTTCGTAACAGAAACACAGGCTGAACACCTGCGGCTGTAAATATTTGAAGGCATATGAAACAGCCCAGAACTCAGAGGATATAATGTTTTTGCCGTGTGAAGCGAAGTGAAGGCAGATGTCCAAGGAATAGGAGGTTTGATCTGGATGCATTCACAGCAAGGAGCTCTGTTCAATAAACCATAATAGATCGGCCCCAGCTGTGGAACCCTGCTTGCATGTGTTGCAGAGTGCATATTTGTGCATTGGCATGCCTCTGTGGGGTTTTCTGCAGGTCTGCATCCTTCAGTTACTTGTAAAATAAGTCTTGGTCTAGCTGCACATCGACTGATTGCCTTCATTTTTCTCTTAATAGCGAGATAATATTTCAATGTCTTTTGTCCCTTTTTCTTCTTACAAGTTGTACAGAAAGTAGATGCATTCCTCAGCAACAAAGCTGGGAGAGGCCTTGAGAGTTCAAGGCAGAATTGTAAGCTCAGCATAAAAAAAAGCTGCACTGAGATGGCATGTTCTGTTTAGTTCAGTGAATGCAGTCAAAATATGACAAAGCCATGGATTTGTGCTTGTTTTTTTTTGTTGTTTTTTTTATGTCGAGACTTGCAGATAGAAACATCAAACTGTGCTTTGGGTATACAGGTAGAAAAATAAATAGAGCCAGTG
Organism: Alfaro cultratus; assembly: GCA_903066825.1. Classification (NCBI taxonomy): domain Eukaryota; kingdom Metazoa; phylum Chordata; class Actinopteri; order Cyprinodontiformes; family Poeciliidae; genus Alfaro; species Alfaro cultratus. Next base: position 46,765 of record CAEFZX010029815.1, read on the forward strand.
ACAACTTTTTTCTTTCAAAATGGAATAATTTAAACTTTTTAGAAAAATACCTTGCAGAAATTTTTTGGATAAAATCTTTCTTTAATGCAAATCTTGAAGTTAAAAACACAAACATTTAATTTTACATGACAATAACTCTGGAGGACGTGCATTAAGTAGTGCATAATTGAATTTGAAGAAAAATGTGTGGCGCGCAAGCGTACGCAGTCTCATTTACTGTGCAACTCCAAATTACATCTAGTGCAACTAATTGCTTTCTAGTGTGACAAAAGTAGTAAATGGAATCTACCAGTGTGTTATTTCAGTATATAAAAAAATGCTGTTCTGTGAAGGCCTCAGATGTTCAATGAAAAACATTAGCACACACCAAACTGGTCAGTAATAAAGTCGTAGAAAATGTTTTTATTTTTAATCAAAGCTTATGAACATCTCAAGTGGCTCCTATTCAATTCATTATCTAGAACTGGAAGGAGCGTGGCACGACTGTAAACCTATCAAGCCATGGTCACCAACCTAAGCAGGTTGGACAAGGCAAGTCAGTAGGCCTGTCACGATAACACATTTTGCTGTACGTTAAATTGTTCCAGAAGTTATTGCGATAAACGACAAAGTTGTTTTGAGACCTTTAAGTAATGTAATGTTAAAAATAATGATGAACACATTCTCAAAGAGCAGTAAACATTTAAATTCTAATGAACATTTAACACTGGAACTGGAAGACATTTTAAATATCCAAAATAAATAAACAAAATGACAAATAAAATAAATTTTGAAGTCTTTGTAAACAAAATTGCCCTTCAAAAAATGGGCTAGTTGAGATCAAAGCACAAAACTGAAAACTTTCATCATCCAGTTTTTGGTAGAAAGAGAGAAAAAGAGATAATAAATCACGCCAATGGAAATTGATTTTGTTTTAATTTTGTCATGTGATTAATTGATTTATTGATTATTGTGAGAGGCCTAGTCATTAGTTCTATGTGATTACTGTCAAAGGCCACTAGTGCCACAAAAATTATTTTTAATGTCTGCCACAAACCAGCAAGGGGCTCCCAGGGCAAACATGGGAAATAACATAATCGGGTCATTTGAGATTAAGAATGAACTCTTTGGTCTACATGCAAATGTAGGCATGTGTGGTGGGGAAAGAAATGGCTTATATCACCCTGAATACATCATCTCCAAAGTAGAATATGGAACATAAAACTGAATCTGTGACAAGATCTTAAAATATAGGTTCGCTTTCTGTCCAATCTGAGCTGATCTCCTTTGCAAAGGAGGATGAAAAAATATAAATGGCTCAACTTATGTGAAGCTCAAAACAAACAAATGGATTCACACAGCATTCACATACCCACTATGGTAAAATTTTGATTTTAAAGGTTTTTTTTTAATTACATTTAGACGTTGGATTCATGTGAACTCCAATTGCACCCCTTAGTTATTTTTCCCCATTTACTTCACAACAACAAAACAATAATCAGGTACAAGGGCTAACAATTTTCCCATGGTCAGTAAACATTCACTTAGTGTTTCCTATCTTTTGGCATGAACAAAATCCTAGTGGGATGACTAGCACAATCATATTCAAGCACAAAGAAAATAATAAATTTGTCTCTGAATAGCGGGAGGAAATGATAGGAGTCAACAAACGTGTCTGTTCGGCAAATCCATCTGCATCAGCAGCTTTGAAATTGGTTTTTATCTTTAAAATTACTAATGTGCATTTGGATGAAAGGGCCTGCACAATCAGGAATGCATGTTAAAATTATTAATATATGCATTGAATAAACCATCATCAAAAGCAAGACTGAGAGATTGAATTGGCAACAACGTCCCCTAGAGCAAAAATGCAATTATCAAAGCTTGTTATGACAACATAAACAAATATGAAAGTAGAAAGTGTGCGGTTGACATGATGAATAATTCCCTGCCTGGTTTGTGGCATCAACTTCACTGGACTTTCTATTTCCACGGAGGGCTTCGTTCTGCCAGTATCCGGCTCATGGCCACAACTGTGAAAGGTCATCGTCAGAGGCACCGCAGAGTCTAATTACCATGTATTAAATGGCTTGACCCCTCTTCATTTGCATCCACCTTTGTTCCATCCCTCTCATTCTTTTCTCTGAAGATGATATTGAGCAAAGATTACTCTCTGCAAAGCACATGGGGGACCTTCTTTGGAAATCTTCCCAAACTGATGAGAGAATTATTTAATACTGCTTTTTTTTAACCATAAAAGTAGAATGGGGCGTCACTTTCTCAGGATTTTGATACAAGTATGAATATCAGAAGTTTTTCTTTTTTTATTTTCTCTCTTTCTAAAAGAAGAAAGTCTAAAGTTTGTAGGGTGGATTGGCTAGTAAAATAACATGAACATGCAACCAATTATTGCCTCAAGAGAAGCAATAATTTAACAATAAGAAAATTCACTCACTCAGTTTGTGAGTGACGTACATGACTGCTGAGCACATTACGTATGTTGGAGAAGTTTTTTTTGGCCCATTTTTTCTGTTTATTACTATGGATAAAAAAAAGAAATCTCTGACAACACATCAGTTGTGTGAATACTTTCAAACATATTGCAAAAGTATATTACACGTAAACCTGTTGTTTTAAACAATCTGTGCATTATTGTGTGTAAGATGAGGGAGCTGAATATGGTCATTCACAAAAACAGAATAATCACTGAATCTTCTTTACTTATTGTACTATTTTCTGTTCTTTTTGAAATTTATAAAAAAAAGTAGTGCAAGAGTGTGGAGATGAGAACAGGGCTACGAAGGTATGTTGTCAGGTCGAGAGAAGCACTGTTGCTAACTTATCCACTATTTCGCTATATTTAAAGAGATTTCATATTCCTCTAGCAACTCTTTTTTTTTAAGTGACAAATCCAGCGGCAATTTTCTGTATTAGATACTTTAATGGCAACAACGCTCTGCAACTCAACTGCAGCCTTCGTCCGCCGTGATTCCCTCCCACTAACGAGTCCATTGCTGAGAGTCCATCCATCCATCCATCCATCTTCTTACACCTTTGTCCCCAGTGGGGTCGGGAGGTGCTGGTGTCTATCTCCAGCTAACGTTCCGAGCGAGAGGCGGGGTAAACCCTGGACAGGCCGCCAGTACTTTGAGTGCTTTAGGCAAAATATTGCAGAACTAAACACATGTACAAGAAAATGTCAAAATTCTGACGGAAACATAAATATTGAATCCTAAATAACATATTTAGACAATGTATAAGCAAAAAAAAAATATTGTTTTGGGTATTAATACACTTTAACAAATATGCATTTGTGTACAATAGATTGGCAAATATTTAAATTTTTAGAATCCTGGTGTTAGTTTTGATTTATTTAAATCTTTCAGAGATTTAACACCAGGATGTTCAAAGAATATTTTATTCATTTTAAACCAGAGATCATAATTCTGAAGTAGAAAAATCTTAATTGGAAAAATGCACAGTAGGTGTTGGGCTAGGCTCACAGCTTGGAGAGCCTCAGGCTAATCAACTTTTTTTCCTTTTTACCTGGCTTGTCATGGTCATTTCTCTACATGACAAAGAAATATTAACAAGGGACTTGGGATTGACGTTCCCTGTCGTTAGCAAGCGCTAATCAGCTTCCCCCGCCCCCAACTACTTCTTGCACCGTTTTTCACTTCAAAAATCCCTCAGAGGGCTGCCGCCCGTGACATGTAAAAGCTGCAAATCTTTGAACTGCTTTGCGTGCACGTTAAATTTCTAACATACATAAGCAAAAGTCTTAAAATACCTGAAAATACTATCATTATTCTTTGTTGTATGTTGAGACACAGAAACGTGTTCACTGGAGCCATGGCGGTGGCTCCTCCTGAACAGCCTCTACTGTGGCGACAATGTGGGAAAATAAAAATGACTTATTTTTGTTTATCATAGAAAGTCAAATTAATGAAGATGAAACAAAGTTCAGAGAAGAAAAAAAACATATAAAAACCCGATCATTCTCCCACTCACACAAAGTAAAAGTAGTCAGGGACGTAAAAAAAACACATTTTCAATTTGCAAACCCAGGGATGTAAATGAAGCTCTGCCAGCCAAATAAGCAAAATTTTCCAATGGTATGATTGAAATTGCTCTTTGGAATAAATAACTATCAAAAGCCACCTCAAGAGCTGATGAATTACTGCAGCCTGGAAATACAATTGGGTTGATAATATTGCAGGTACTGTAATTTGGAGGATCATCTCAAAGGAAAATGTGCAAAAGTTCGAACACAGCCTTAAATTTTGTAAGCGTTCCCAATTTCTTTGTCATCGCTCCAGTGTGGCTCATTGGAAAACTTTTTTTTTAAGAAAAGATATTGAAGACAGAACATTTTGAAATCACATAAATGTACCATTTTCTTCCCCCAAAGATATTTGTTGGAGTGCTTTTCAGTATTTTTAAACCAAGAGAAAATTTCAGAATAAAAAGTTATTATCAAAGTCACTCGTTGCATTCAGCGCTAACCATTTCCAACTCTATTCAAGTGAGGAATTCTTCATCTTTAGATGCGTTTATGAACAGTGATAAAAACTTTTTGGCAACATTTGAAATGCTGCAATAAGAAAAATAACAATGCCCTTAATGTAATGCAAGACATCAGATACATGTTAAGAATACCTCAATCAAATGTGAGGAAAAAAAAAACATTGGATATTCTCAAAAGCATTCACCAAAGGAACATTAAACATTTAAAATCAAAACAGATGTTGAAATAGGTTACAAGAGCATGAGTGAAATGACCACACACAATTTCAGACAAATTAAAGCTGAATCTTGCAATACTTTGCAAACCACTACCTCTGGATCTTAAAAAAGTGTTTTAGTGCAATATTATATATTATTATTGTTCAAACGCATGAATGATTTTTGCAAGCTGCATGTTAGACATGAAACAAATAGCTAAATTTGACATTCGGTAAAGCCACGTTTGGAATTTATAATTAATCAAATATCATGGTTGGCATCAAAATGAGTAATAAAATCAAGAGATCAATAACAAGAATATTCAATTAATCATTGTGTTCATGGAATATTTTGAACAATAGTGTTTTAAAAGATTGTATGTGTGTTGCATACCCAACAAACTGTAGAAAATATAGAATGTCTTCTGTTAATCAATAAGCTGACCACCAAGAACCAAATGAACAGAAAAGGCAGGATCTAGGACAAATCCCTTTTTTTTTGTTTGTTTGTGTAAGAACAAACAGTAGAGAAGCCATTAAATATATAGAAAATATGCCAGAATACTCACTTTAATGGCAACACAAATTCATAATGGCCATCCCACCAGATAAGAGGCTGTAATTATGAGGGTTTTTGCTTACTGTTCAGTTTCTGTGATTACAACAGTCTGTACGCCTTGGGGATTCCCGCTTCATAAATAGAAACAATGTTAGCGAAGTACACGTCCCTTTAAAAATAAGTTTTTTGCCGTTACATATCATGAAAAATGAATGAGGCTCAGGGTCACTGGGAGTTGGCTTTGTTTGTCAGTGCCCTTCAATGTCAGATGGAGAATAAAAGTACTAAAAATCTACATGGAGCAAAAGAAGAAAGTCAAGTGTTATGTGACCTTCCAGTCCCCTTAAGTTTGGAGAAAAATTACGTCTAATAGTTAAGCAGCACAGTGTCGACACGGTCATGCTGTCTCCGTCGGGCAACGTCCGTGTTCATTCACAGGGGAATGGTTCATTCTGGATGAAGCAAAAACACACAGGAGGCATTTTTCCAGGCTTATGCCCTGGAAATGGTCATTAAATAGTCATAGGTCCCTGTGTAGAGGTGCATCGTGCTCGGCTAGACTGGGCTGGGCTCCTTCAGCCTTAGTGCTCATGTAATACTCATCGCCGCAGGGGTGAGGTAGAGTGCAGGGCTGTTCTTCGGTTGCAGCACCAGTCCGTTGTTGCCATACATGGGACTGAGTGCACACACACACACAAACATGTAGGACAAAATAAATAGAGGTGCAGACACACATGCACGTTCACCTCACTCTCACCCTGCAGACTTGTCTGTGTTGGGGTAAGGTCATCTCACGGTCACTGACTGGTTTGACACATCACAGCGACACAGGATGGGGGGACTCCTCTCGGTTTGTGGAATGGGTATCTGCCTGCCTGGGTAGTACACTTGTTGGTATATATTTTCTATGAATGGATTTATAAGCTGGTTATGTGAAGGGCACCAATAAAAGCCTATAAAAAAAGGGAAGCAGCCTCAGAGGTCTTATCAAACGCTAAAAGAGCAGAGTGTGTAGGTGTGTTGTTTGGGCAGTCAATATGGGAAAGCACTTTGCAGGATCCAACTTGCTCAAAAGATCTGCTGGGGAATTAATGTCACACTACACCTAATTTCCCTCCATATACTAAAAAAACTAGATGCATTTATAAATTCTATTTGATTTATTACAATTTTATTAATTATAGAGCCAGAAATTATGCCGATAATATTGGCAAAATAATATTACAAGTTAAAAATCTAATTTAAAATATACATTAATATAAACTGCATAAAAATAAAAATTGTTTTGACTTTAAATCCTTTATATAAACAGCAAGGAATTAAAACATAGGCAGTTAAACTGGAAAATGTAGCATTTAAGGAACTGTTTTATGATTAGATGTGAATATCTGCAGACTTTGAGGCAAAGAAAGGAATCAGTCCATCACTTTGTCAAAGAGTTGAAGTTGTTTTCACAATGCAACATGAAGCTAAAATGCAAAGCTGATTCTAAACAAATAACACTTGTTTTCCACCACCAGCTGGAAGACGTTTAGAGTGTGTGTAAAGCAAATTCAGAGATTTGTTTCTGAACAAATTACGCATGTTAGACCATAATTGTTATAACATGAGAAGTATAAGGACTGTGGTGTTTTTTGCTAAAATGTAGAGAGTTGGAAACTGAGGAGATTTGATAGATATGGTCTGTGAATAGTACTAACAGGCAACAAACGCTATAACTCCCAAGTTGCTTAATGTGGATCCACCATCATCTCTGCACTGGAGGAAGATAATTAAGGAAATTCACCCAATGGAGAGAGTGAATTGATGTTGGTAAATGTAAGAAATCCTGGAAGAAATGGAACATCTACAAGAATTTGGCACCACATGTACCATCATTGTAATTACTGCTATTATTTTAATGCTTTATACTTGTTTTTGCTTCTTTTTTTTTCATTATTTAATTTGCCTTTGTTTAGCTAGATGCTCTAAACATTTGTTAGCAGGGTTCTGAATGTTGAACATTTTTCAATTTTGTGTCACATCACAAGGCCGTGTGTGCATGTCTTACATGCATGAGCTCACAATTTCACATGCACAAATTTTGCCAGTCACATCTACTGATGTTTACCTCAGACAACCCTGAGCATCCTCTTCAAGAGACTGCTTTAAAAGAGGATGTCTTCAGTCAGAGGTTTAAACAGGTCTGCTGTAATGCAGACTGCTACAGGATATCATTCCTGCTAACAGCCATTAGCATCTACAACAATTCTGAAAGACCTTGGGTAGCGAGTTACAAAGTTTCCAAATTTTCCTTTGGGAATGGATGTTTTATGTGTACATGAAGTAAAACAAGCATGTCTGTGTTTAAAAAATACTAAAGTAATTTATGCACCATATGCTTTGTTTGTTCAAATGCATATATCCAGTGTTAAGAATCTTTGTGAATATATCTAACAGTGAATACATAGCTGACTTAATCTTTGTCTGTTTATCACAATCTTAAACTAGTCTGAAAATCTTGAAGTCATTTTATTAATACCTTTAACTTCCACCCTTAAACAAGTCAAACTAAATGAGATACTGCTGCTTATTGTCAAGAAACAACTATCTTATGTATTAAATTATATCTGTTTAAGTTTATTCTATGTGTGGGTGAGATATGAGACTGAATCAAATTGTGAAAAACAAAAACTTCAGAAAACTGGGTAAGGTCCAACCTTTGTATCCACATTTTCACAACGGCATAACATTGATAATAGCGCTGAATTTATTGAAAATAATCATGATACAAAATGTTCTAAGACTCCTACTTGCCAGCTACATATCTACATTCCAGACATTTCCCGAGCAAACCTTTCTGCCGTCGCCTAACAAATGCATCTGTCCTCAACATCGTGGCAGTTCTCAGTACTGGAGTTCCAAAAGGTCAAAAGAGTAATGCACTCAACTTTGTGACTTCAGTTTGTGCAGTGCCACACTGACTGACAGCTGTAGGATCCCCGTTTTAGTCCATTTTGCACCTGGTGGCTTTTCAAAGTTTCCACCGAGACAACCAGGATTAACAGATAAACCACTGATAGTGCTTATCATGGCAGAACAGATTCTCTACCCTCCTGGGCTTTTTTCCTCCCATTGCGCCGACATCTGGCGCCCTATCAGCAGGCCATCCCAGCGGTGAGTCAAAGCTGCCTTATACGTTTAGTACTAAGCGGCACGACCAACTCGTCAGAGCTGTCATTTTACGTACTCGGGTACACACCGCAGTCGAAATGCACACATCTGACAGCACAAAATGATTCCTCATTTTTCCGTGTTTTTAGAGCTAATTTGAAGTATTTGGAAAATCTTTTAAATAATTTATGTTTTCGAGAAGGCCGATAAACCCTTTTCAGCAGAGTAGCAAAGTCTGAACATATTCTCATTACTGCTTCACCCAAACTTTAAGTTGAAAGACAGAATAAATCTTTATTTTTAGCTGCACTGGTGAATGCATCTTTAATATGTTTTTAAGGGGAGTAAAAAAACAGCTGGACTACATTCATCACAGCCTCGCAAAAGAGAGGATGCCTCAAACCTCCCAAACTGTTAAAATGTTAGTTATTGGCTGTGAAGTTGATGTCTGTCAGGTTTCTCTCTGCAGCTAAGTTAGGTATCACCTCTCTGAAGGTGTTGCTAGCACCTTTCAAATGATACGTGGGTCTCAGGGTTCTGCTGGGATCTTTCAATTCAAGCTCATTTTCTTCTCATAAACGAATTCTCAAAACAGCCGACCTTGTGATATTTTCAGATCATTTGTATTTCAAAAAGTTTCAAGTCCTTTGATTTACTTCTTCCCCCCTTTGGTTTGTTTCTCAGACTGCAGAAGCATGTAAACATTCAAGGTTAGTATTACTTCTCAAAGACTGACTAAACTAATTCAGTTACAAGTTCTGTTTTCAAAGGGTGTGGATGATGAGGAGCCAAGATGAACCATCTGCAATTTCCAAATCTGAGCAGGTTTTAGATCTTGATTGAAAACTGGAGCGCCGTTCCTCTTGGAGTATTTCCCTCCACTAAACACACCTTCCTAAACTCATCCTCAGGCCTAAAGGCATGCATCTTGCATAATCAACATGCTCAACTAGCAAGAACTGAATCAGTGAAGTGATGAATGACTTTCAACACACTGTGGACTCAGCAAATGTTAAATATTCTCATTAGCTGCTTGAGAGCTCGCACACATACTCCAGCAGCACTGCTACCGCCTTTAATGGCCTGAGCCTGAGGCGGTCCAAACACCCCCACGTCTCCCTCCCCTTCATCATCCTTCCTTTTTTCCCCCTGTCTCGATCCATCATTCGAGGCGCTTCAGGGATTGGAACGACAAGCAGTATTGGCATCATAGCTGTCATGCATGTCCCTGTCAAAGCAGAGGCGATGTTGGTGCGACTCTGGGGACGGACAGACACCTGATCTGATGTTACTGGTAGACCCCCTTTGGGAGAGCCTTAGCCTGCATGAGATTCGAGATCAACACCTGCAGCTGTCCTTAAAAACCATCAGTTTGAAATCCGTCATCATCATTCATGAGTCATCAGTTATAAATAAAACAAAAACAAACAGAAAAGAAGAAAAACAAATCATTAAAGGTGCAGTATGTAACTTTGGTGAAAAATATTTTTGTCTTTTTTACATATTTGTCACCATGTTGTGACAGTGTGCTATGAGGCAGAGTCTGTGAAAAGATTGGCTGAAAAGAAGAAATGCACATCTCCTGATCAAAAACAACCGGTCACAGGCAGGAGGAGGGTCTTAAATCTCATGTACTTGCTGCTAAATGTGCTAATGATGGAGAAACAATTCATTATTACAGGAAAACCCGTAATAATGCACAGTGTTTATAGTCATCACTGTACAAAGGCAGAGGAGCTTTTTGATTATCTGTTTCATACAATACTGTCATGATATAGTGAAAATGGAGAATATAAATCTTAAAACTCTAAAATGCTACTTTAAATTAATGTAAATTACTATAAACTTTGAGCTGTTAATTAGATTAAAAGGAAAATGACTGAATTATAAGGTTGGAGAAAATGAAAAAAAACATGTGCAGGGCTTAAGACTCTCCCTCTGCAACAACATGCAAGCATTCCTGATGAGTGAAAAAGCACTACCTCCCTCCCAGGAAACTTTTGTGGGGTAAATTTCTACCTTGATAAGTAGTTTTTATCCTGGATAAATGGAGTGGAAATACACAGGATTGAGGAAGGGAGAGAGAAAGTAATAATGGCCCCAGGAAACTGCCATGGTTTGTGAAAAGGTTCATATGGTGGAAATTACCTTTACTTTTCAGTTTATTTTCACTTCACTTCTCCCGTTTTCTAAAGACTAACTGATAACTAGACGTGTTTAGCTCGATTTTATGCTGGGGAAAAATGTTGAGAATGGGCCTTTTTATGCTAAAGCAGCAGAATAGACTACCAGAGCTGAGAGCAGCTGCGACTTTTAGCCATCCATCTCTGATTTCAGGATCCGGAGAGCGCTGACGTGTCTGGGTCCCCCGACAGAGATCTCTGGGCTGTAACCACGGATATCCAGACGGACCAAGAGCTGTCACTCAAACACTAGCAGCTAGACAGAGTCACAGGAGGTGGGAAGACATGATGGCAGGATACCCACAGAGTGCGGTGTACTTATAGATGTGAGTGTGTGTGTAATAAACTCCCAAGAAAGGGAATGCAGGAGTGAAAACAGTGAATGGTCAACAGTAATATCTGCTGCTCAGGGGATGCACACACAGGCTGAAAACGTACAAGTATTGATACTAGAGAAAGCGTTGGGAAACTCCAGGCTTAAACACAGACAGAAGCTGATAATAGCAAACTGCTGCCTTCTGAATTTTGCAACTGTCTAAATCTCCCTGACAGTTTTATACAAGCAAGCTCTTCTTTTGGCAAGCGCTACGGTGCTTCTCTCAAAGCAGATGAAAAACCAAAAGTGAGAAGTGGCCACAGTGAAACAAAGTTAGGGGGCACCAGAGGCTTGTTATAGACCTGTGAATGGTTTGGTTCGATATAGAAACTGGCAATATTTGCAAATAAATAAATGCACAGGTAGAACGTCTACTTCTAAGAAACAAAAGATGTTTTGGTGATTTTTGTTTTGTCCTGAAAGGAAAATTATGGATTTGTCTGCTCCAGTAAACAAGAACTGTTTCAAGGCCTCCACTTTCTTTTCTTGAACATAAAAAAAAAAGATTTTCAAGAAGAAAACTAATGTAGCCTGCAATGTCAGCACTCTTTATAAACTGTCTGCACCCAATGAGTAACAAATAAATTATTCAAATCTCTATTGTATGAATTAGGACGCCAGAGGATTCTTTTTTTTGTCCTAAACTCAGTCATCGATTTCTGCAAGTGGCGGAGAGTGGGATGCCTGAAGGTTAGACACACGGCCAGTATGTAGATAAATGACTCCTGAGCTTTGGAGTTTGATCCAAATGAAGCAATGATGTAGCTCACTGGCCCGAGCCAACACTGAAGTGAAAGTGTGCTCTAGTTAAATGTGGTTTGGCTGAATCAGAGAGAGTGTGTGTGTGTGTGTGTGTGTGTGTGTGTGTGTGTGTGTGTGTGTGTGTGTGTGTGCGTGTGCGTGTGTGTGTGTGTGTGTGTGGGTGGGTGAGACAGAGAGAGAATTGAATACATGAATATGCTCCCAAATCTGTCATGAACATATGGGAAAAAATAGTCATGGTTATACCACCTTGAGCCACGGCTTCTCTAATTTCATCAAAATGTGCCTCAATGAAACTTCACAATTAGTATTTGTTCTCAATAAGGCTGCATTCAAATTCTCAGAGTAGATGGGTTTTCATTAAAGGCAAAATTTAATCTTTTAATTTTTAACATTTTGGTTTGCATAAGTAAAATTGATCTTGGATCAGTCATAAAGTGAAGAGGCAGGCAGAAAAGAATCTACACGAGTTAAAAAATTTCAGTTTTTCCCTAAAAAAATTGTGTTTTAAAATCCAAAAATTTCATCTGAAATGAACAATAATGCACCACATCTGTATAATTTCTTTTTCTTAATTGGAACCATGGTGACTGAGTTTATACTAAGCTGTGTTGTAGAACAGCTTAGTATAAAGCTGTGTTGTAGAATTAAAACACCATACAGAAATATGAACTATGAGAAAAACAAAAGAGCAGTTCAATAGTGCTTCAATATTTGGGATGCGTAGGTCCTTCCATTTTATAAAAAGTTTAATTGCATAGCATCAAGTTGAGTAATGCAATGTCTGTTCTCTATTGCTCTTTCTGCAATATGTGTTCACTGTAATGTCCTTCAACTAGAAAGAGTGTTTTTTAAAAAGTCAAAACAGAATATTGAGATTTTTCCAATTTGATGCATAAAATTTTAATCAAAATTCACCCACTCTCCTATTACAACAGATATGTCTACAACAGCACTAAAAAAGAAACAAAATTAAAGGGAAGAAAGATAGTAAGGAAAGAAGTATGTATGGATTGTGGACGAATGGGTGGCTAACAACTTTTAGACAAAGTCTTGAAATGTTTTGCATACTCATTCAGCTCTGGTGAAGGCTTTAATCCCTATCAACATTTTCCAGACTTGTGCAGACAGGAAGCCTAAGGGTTAGATCATTTTCATGCAATAAATGTACTGTAGTATTTGCTAGTATTTTAAAACAATCATTACAAATTAGCAAATAGTGCATTAATGCTTAGCTGTAAATTTTTTCTGTCAAAACAGCTGCCATTTGATTAGGTGTATCATAGGAGTACATAGCATGGATTCAAACCCGCCTCAGTTCATTATGACAGATTGAACAGGGTGTCCCAAACATTACTCAGAGATTTTCATCCATATTATCATGACATAGTGTTGGGTAGTTGCTGCAGATTTGTCAGGTGTCCATACAGTTTAAGGCACAAATTTTCCAATGGAGTTCACTGAATCATTCCCAACAACATTGAAGCACCTCCTTGAACAGTTAATATGCATTTGGTTCATACATGAAAGGCTGAATTCATCTTTATTCTAACCCGGACATGTGAATGTTGCATCTAAAATCAAGGCTTTTCTGAGCAAAGGATTTTCTAATCTGTTTTTGTTCAATTGCTTTCCCACTTTCTTGCAGCTTTTACCATCAGTGTCCCACTGACGTCCACCTCCCTACTTGTATTAGTACAAGTAGGGAGGTGTATAGTATATGTATATAGTTTATGTATTTATACATATACTGTATGTAGGTGTAGGCTTTTCTCCATTTTCAGTTTTTCCCCTAAATGCCCACCTGGACTGCCTGTGTGTTCATAAATAAGGTGGTAATGTTGACGTTTTGTTTCCCCTCTCTTTATATCCAATGCCCAATAGCCTTCCCAACTGTGCAGCACAGCAAAATTGGCCTAAGAGGTTTGGGAACATTTCCCCCTTACAAACGGAGGTAAATCAATATCGTCTCGGTTCAGGGAGCCACTCTCCATATGAAGGTGAGCTGACTCAGCAGCCCCAGATGCAGAAGGGGGTAGCCTGAGATGGAAATGATTGCTTTACAAGCGGTAAAATGCACAGCAGTGTTGAGAAGCCTCTGCGGACCCAATGCTACACGCATTTTCAATCCTCTGGTGGAGGACCACAATGGAGAGGCTGTGGGGAGTGCAGATCTATGCTAGGATTGCAAATACAGTAATCTACTTTCTCTTGAGCTGCTAGTCCAATCGAGTTCTTTCGACTATGCTTGTTCACATTTGGTCCTCCAGTCTGCGACAGCACACTTTGGATTTTTTTACTATGTAGCTTAATAAAGCCAGGAACATTGGAGAAATTCCCCATTTCACTTTGTTTCTAATAATTTTTCTGACCCCAGGTCTCAGCAGCCATTATCGTGTTGATTAAATGTGGGAGTTCACTCATCACAGGGTGTTCTGGCTGGAGGCTATGTGGGAAAAACATGGACATAGCATGGTGCAGGGATGTCCTTGAGCCACAGCAGGGGACCTCCAGCAGCAGCAGTCGTTGGCAGTGGAGAGAAAACTATCATCTTTCCTTAGAAGTCCTGAAGGGCGGAATCATCCATCATCTTTCCCCAGAGATCACGTTTCTTTCTTTAGGTTGTTTATTGTGCCAACATCATTCACGAGTTGATTTTGCCTAATTGCCTCTAAACTAATAAGTGATTTCTTTCTTAATAATAGATACTTACAATTTAGCTGGGATTAAAAAATTTGAAAAACTGAGATTTGAGACAAAGTACTGAAAAAGTGTTTGATATATCTTTAGTGCTTCTTGATTACAGTGCACTCCCCATTGTCAGGGCTCACAGTCACGAGTAGCTAGAATCTGAATACTTGAAACCCCCTCTAAAAACGCTGAGAACTCCCAATTTAATAGTTATGTTATGTTTAATAGTTAGTTACCAAACATATCACCCTGGCCGTTGCTGTCCCACACAGATCTTCTCGATTCTCATCTTCTTTCAGTGCTCTGTCTGGGATTTCTCCCGATGAGCTAAATTTCTCAGGATTAATTTCCTTCCATCTAATAAGCAAACAGGAGGAGTTATTGATTTTCTGTGCTGCTTTATGATTGTAATATGGCTGTATGCGGTTGTAGCTTGGCAATGACAGCAGAGGAAGTGAACAAAGCTATTCCATCCCTTTTGGCCACGATTCCAAACATTGAGCAACTAACGTCAGTGCAAGAGGAAAGCTTACGATATTTATTGCTGCTAAAGATGTTGTTCGGCTCAAGACGTCTCCCTTTACAGTGTACGTTATTTTTGATAAGCTTCATAGAGTAGCTTTTTTCACAATCAAAGTGGCGCATTGCATGCATCACAGACAAATATTGGCAATTTGGTAAAATCAGGTTCTATAACTTCAGAGTCCACCAAGCAATCGTTTCTCAATAGGCGGTTTTCACCAGGCTATACATATACATGGATATGCATTAATATGCACAGCCGAAATTGTCTGAGCAAACAGACAAAATAAAATATATAAATCAAACATTTTTTCCATGTTCATCTCTACTTACAGACCTAACTCCTACTGAAAACCTGTGTGCTGGAGTGAAGAGAAAATAGATAAAAAGAGAAATCAGGACCGATAATTCCTCTTTGCATAATCTCTATTTTGCCCAAAGACTCCCCTATCTGAATGTTCCAACCTGTTGAATGTTATAGGAGAAGGCTGCACTATTGTATAAATTATTCTCAGCGGGAGTATTCATAATTGTGCAGAAATGTTTGGTTAAAAACATTTATTTAATACTTATTAAATAAATGCCCTCAAAGGAACAGAAATTTAATCTTGGACATCTTTAACAGTGGTTCCAAAAAATGTGGCCACTACTGTACTTTTATTCAAACCAACTACTAATTTTGTCATTTCTGAAATGTTACAAGTGCCAACATACTTTTATTCACAGTGCCTACATGTCACTTTGCACAAAAAGGTTTTAAGTCACATTTAATTATCAATGGAGCCACACACCCGTCTTCATTTCAACTCAACAAAACCCTTCCTGCAAAGGAAAAGCAAAAATTTCTTGGCATTCCTTAAAAGCTATGTTGTCGTCGTGTGAATAAAGAATAAAGCATTCTGAAAACTCTCCTCGTCAAGGACACACAACGCAAGACGTTTAAAAAGTGGGCTTTGAAAAAGAAAAATGAATTCACAAATGGATCAGAAAAAACAAATGGTAGGAAACTGTGTGCTGGAGGTTTTTGAAAAACAAAATAAACTGCCTGTGGATTTAAAAAAGTAGCACTGGGCACCCCAATGACTGAAATGTCAGATGTTAGAGGGTCATTAAACACACAGCAGCATCAATGTAAACTGCTTTGCCATTACTGCTGAAGGTGGCAGAGATGTTAGTGTTTAGATGTTGTCAGCATCAAAAGCAAGACCAAAAAAAGAAAGAGATAATTAAGTTAAAATAAAATAAATAAATCACATGTGTTTAGCAGCTGGCATCAATCAGAGCAAAGAAAGAAGCAGCAATTCAAGTTGTGCATGAGTGGACGAAGAAAACCTTGTAGAAGTGAAGCTGGTTCTTAGATTTTAGCCTCACAGAATAATAAAGTGAAGCATAGAAATCAATGAGTGGTTAAAAGTCCTAAGCCAGAGTTGAAAGGGAGTAATAAATTAAGGTGAAGGGCAGGAATGGAGTTGTAACTTTGACAAATACTAAAGGCAATGAAATGTTCAGCGTGATGGATTACATACTCAAAGAAAAGTTTGGGTGGGGTATTCCAATCTATTGCAACTAGTAATAAATGACTTTTTATAGGAGGAATCAGTTCTAAAGCTTATGAAATGTCATGGTGTAACAGTTATAAATGTAAAACCATACTGGCAAAAGTCTAAGTTGTAGCATACATACAATTCCTTACAAACCTACTCATACAGTTAGGCTTTTAGCACTTTATCACATTACATTGTGTGCGCTATTATTAGAAAAGTCTTATTTTTGATGATTGATTTTATTAACCACCAACTACAGCGCTCTAAGTTAATCCACAATCTCAATAAACCTTAAACATGAATGTTTAAGAATGAATGTTTGACATTTTAGGAGAATGTCTAAATGTGTAAAATTATGGAGCAACTTTCATTTAGTAGCATAATAATTCTGCACAATGACAAACACAATTTTTCATTCTTTTTATTTTCATCGGTTTCAGTGATTACAAATGCGGAGAGAAATTGAGAAGCTATTGTCTTCTCTCGCAGGTGGAGGAGGTAGCTTTGACAGCCTCTCACTAGGTGCAGATGATAAATAAAAATTCTGGCATCGACAACGCTGTGAAAGACACAGAGTCATTTTGTCATCTAATATAGCGTGAGGAACAAAAAAAAATTTAAAGGAATGCTCTGTGTGACAAGCTGAATGAAGTCACGCCTCAATGTCCATCATCTGAATTAAATGTTATATGACACAGCCACTGCAATATGTCAGAAAGTAATAGCCTTCGTCACGTCTTCCCACATTTGTGTGTGGGTTAAAACCACTCTACCATGCTCGAGTGCAATGGTTGGAAGAAAAAAGAAAAAAGAAAAAGCACATGATAGTGTGAAAATCTGCATGCATGACATGTAAAAGACATAAAAAACAAAGCACACCTCATATAGCAGCAGCTCTAAAAAAGCATGAGCCATGTATCGCTTACTTTTCACTCCATTCTAAGGTGATAAAAATCAGGCAGCCTGGCTACAGAAAGCTGTTGACAGGGTGAGAATACGTGGTGCATATAGCCTTTATAGCAGCTGTCTATTCTGGTGGGGGCTTGATGAACCAACAGAGGTGAATATATTACTCTCACTCAGTGAATGTCATAAATGCCATTTCAAGCTGCTGAATGTCACAGACTGTTGGGGTGACTGCTAACCCTGCAGAGCGTTGTGATGTCTATATTCCTGCCGTTGACTTTATCCAAGCCTGCTTTCAGAATACCAAACAGAAGTCGCAGCTACCGCAAGTCCAATACGTTCCAATAAGTCGGAAAAGTCCAAAGGCGATCATTTGGATTTTTCCTGCTGAGTGCTGTCAGAACATAAAGCAACCGCCTCGTCCTGCTGTTTCAAACAGCTGAAAGGTGTTAATGTTGAATTAGTTTCTTCCCGAAGTGAGCGCCAACCATATTGGTGTGCAAATATTACCTTATAGGTGTAAATAAACACTATAGGAGCACCTTTTGTGGGGAATGTTATTAGAGGTGGTGCAGAATAAGCCATTTATTTTAATGACCAACCAGCCCTTTCAGCTGGCGTCGCGTTAAAGCGTTGGAAACATACCCAGACCCAAACAAAAAAAATGAAGACTATAAAAAGGACCTGAAAAAGAACTCGTAGACTCTATTCATAAGTGAAGCTCATTGTTTGCAGCACAGTTATCAGGGCCAGACTGCTCCTGATTATTGCCCGCACCTTCTGATATGAATGCCAAGGTCATTCTCCTCTGGCTATTCACACATCTTATTCAGCCGTCGCTCAGTCCTGCTCTGTCACATTCTCTGCCGTTGAGGACGGAGATGCTCAAACTGCTGCCTCTTTTAGTCTACATTTCTGTATTCTGTAGGAGAACTGAAAGTGTTATTTTGACTCTTGACTTGCCAATACCGATTTCAACCAATTCCAATTTCTCTTCAAAATTGAAGCAAAAGAAAGAAAAAGCACCATTCCAATTTTTCTTCAAAATTGGAATTGGTCACTTTTTATTAATATTAGGAGTAGAAGTGACATGTGAGTGAGCAGGAATTGCAAAATTAGGTTTTGCTATTATTTTAAAACCAGGACCAAATTATCAGCTTTAATATATGGCATCTCATATCAGTTAGCTTCACTAAAACTGGCTTCCAAATCTACCAGACTTAATAACAAAACACAGAAAGCTAAACAGGATAAAACAGAACATTATTTTTGTACTCCACTTAGCCTTCCTGTTATCTGTTCTCTTCATAAAGTTATAATGAACCATGGTTAGATCTCAATCTCCAACAAAAACTACAGCTTCCTACAGCAACCAAGCAAAAGTTGCAGAGGTCTTTAGCCTTCTCTTTAAAACCGCCTTCCTTTTTAACACCTTACTGATTCTGAAAATAGCTAATTATAGTTCTCTTCTTCCCTCAGTCATAGCATCCGCACTTATCAGTAAAACATAAAGTGCCTGATATGTGTTCATGATCTGAAAAACGTAGCATTTTTGAGTTTGCAACAGGCTGCACTGCACAACACTGCTGCAAACTCAACAGTCATGGATTACTAAGAGTGAGTCTTTAAAAAAAAAAAAAAAACACATTTTGTTCTAGTTTTCTCTAATCTAACCCAACCAATTAACTAAAGCGGTTTCCTAGACTAAGTGGATACAGTACATTCTTGCCATATTGGACACACAAATAGCACATCAGCTAAAAAGCAACAGCATCTAAAAGGAACCCTTATAAGCGCTGATGGTAGGCCTCTCTAATGACAGCCCCACATCAAAAAGTAGTAAACAAACCGTACAATATGATGGGCAGTTGTGTGCAAGACACCCAATCTCCTACACAAACAATAATTACTCTTTCAGATGGGCTGAAGATAAACAGCAACGTAAGCCGATTCAAAGGAACTGCCGATACCTATGAAGTTATTTACTCATAAAGCCATCAATCTTTGTGATTGCCAAGTTAGATCATGCTCAACTTGAGGCTTTGTGTGACTGTCAAGATGAGAAAAAAAACAGGACACTAGTTTCCAAGAAGAAAAGGGGCGCTGTGCCAGGAAGCTTGTACAACAAAGGAGAAACAATCTCAAGTAATTGCCTGCCATCAAACAGAAAGCAGTGATTTAAAATGCACGATAGAGGGAGAGTACGGCAGCGCTTATTGCAAACCAGTCAAGGACGTTTGAACCGTCTATCTTGGAAGAGATCTCGCAGCTAATCACGCAGGAGGAAGAAGGCCGGAGGGTGTTGCGCGGGGTTCCTAGGCAGTCACGGATGACTGGATTCTGGGAAGACGCACCACTCCAAACCTTCGGGATGTGAAGAGAATGCTTTCTTGGCACTTTTAAGGGTTAAGGCTTGGGAAGGATGCACTGGCAAGAATCACAAAGAACCATATTGATCTTAGTTTAACTTGACAGAAACCCACACAGATTAGATGAGCAACATTTTCATCTCTTAGGATCTGCTTTGTAGAGGCACGATATAGACTAAAAGCATTATGATAACATGGACACCAATCTGATGTCCAACTATCAGCCAATCTACGCTTCACACACCAGTACAAAAACAACTGATCCGCCTCACTGTCAGAAAGCTAACACTAAAGGAGTGCATGAATGGTTCTGTTTCTTATTGGCTAACATACTGGCTCAAAAACAAATTAAAAAAAAAAAAAAACGTTACCTCAAATAGCACTTATATACCTCGCCCCAGTGGGATTTCTCAGGTATTGTCGATAGTGGTGTTACATTTTTGTTATATATTGATTAGATCGTTTCCAGTGAAGTGATAAATAATTAATCACTTTTACTGTATTCAGGTATCCCATGCGTACATGTTTGATGGTAGACAAATCCATTAGTCAAAGTCAACAATGCACAATAAAATCTTAAAATAAAAAAATAATTTCGTTTCTACTGAGGCTCTGGAGAATGAAGATGCAATCAGAGCTCTGCTATTCACCTTTTTCTTTTTCTTTTGTTTAACTTTCACAAAAAGGTTAAGAAAGGTTCATGAAATAATTAAAAAACCCAATGTCTTTAAAACACAAGAGAGGGAGCTGAGCTCTTTGCCTTGAGCACACTGGTCACCTAAATCTATCAGTGGAAAACACGTTTGGGGGCAAAGACCCAGTCACAGGCATGTGCACAAACACGGTGCGTGTCCCGCTCAAAGTCAATATCAGTACAGAATAGGCATGTCATCACAGCAGCCCTGTGTAACTAGTCAGGGCCAGTTTCTGTAAAATGCTGTTTATAAAACAAGAGCACGGTCCCGCTCCGGTGAACAACCCTGGATATACAAGCCGAGCCACTGACCAGCGCCTCTGACGCCACGCTGCAATGATTCATAGACATTGGATAATCTTATCAGGGACTACCTGGACACAGCAGTAATAAACTGAAAATTGTCTAGTGAATCTCATATCAAATCCCAACCATGGGAAAACTAAAAAAAAAACAAAAAAAAAAAAACAGCTGCTATGAGCAAGAATAGACAAGTCTACTGCTCTTGTTAAAACAAGCAAGAAAATAGTAATTCTAGAACAAACTCATTTAAATACAATCACTTGAACAACATCGTGCTTGACCATTAGTGTGATGATATTTTTCTGAAATGCATATCGTCTTTTTCACCTGATATAATGAGACACCCAAGACTTCAGGCTCCTCAATCCACAATACTACTTGGAAAACATTCTGTGGACTAAGGTTTTGTTTTTGGGCAAATCTAAAGTGTGTTCTTTGGTTGTCAGGAGTACTTTTCTTCCTCTCGCTGTTGAAATATCTTATGGATGTCATTTCAAGCCTCTCTCTCTCACTGTTGAATAAATTCCTGCTCTTTGGATGTTCTGGGTTTTACCTGACCACCTGGGTAAATCATCAATTGTTGGGAGAAATTTTGTTTGGCCAGCAACTCCTAAGATGGGTCATCACTGTAAAACATCCATTTATAGATTCCTTTGGAGTGAGGCATGATTGCTGATTTAAACCCTTTACGCCTACTTCATGTTGTCAGACAGATTCTTTTCAACCAATTTCATCATTCTGATTCGTTCATTCAGAATCGTCCGACAGCGGCAAATACTTTTAACACTATGCAATAAAATATTTAAAACCTCAAGTGACGAGCAGAATTTACAATGTAAAGGTTGTTTTGAGTTATTTCTGCGCTCTCAGAAAAATGTAAAGAGAACACTTATGTAATGAAGGAACCCACTCGCCCTTCCACAGCATCCCTGCCCCACTACGCCGCCAAGGAGGTCATAAAGTTTCCTGCCACGGCCATAAAAAAAATGACTGGACATTTTAATTAGCCCAGTCATAAAATATAACTTGAGACACATCTATCTAACATGACCTGTAGACTACTGAAAAAAGGAACTATTCTGTTGCTCATTTATTAAATATTACATCCTCTTCAGTTCTCCGTCTGGGTCATAAGTGACAGTGAATTTAAAAATTAGAGGGTCACTGCATGGATGAAATTGTTTTATTATTAAACTGACGCACCGACTCCCATCTCAGGGATTCAAGGTGACGATGAAAGATTCATCAGGACCTTGACTTTGAGTAGCACCAGTTTAGAATGAAGAAATGTCTAAATTATTTTGACATGGTCTATTAGTTTCAACCAGGATTTTTAAACACCAATAAAGCATGAAACATCTGGAACATAAGTGAATGACCGTTTTTCTAGTCTTCACTGTGTATAGCAGTATTGGCTCCATCAAAAACCATTTAGTTTTAACTTGTTGAATTAAAGACCCATTTGAATGGCTCTTAGGGTAGTAAGCTTGTGTGAAAAGTGGCACAAGACTCCATGATTTAAAAGCAGCTCAATATTTGTTGTCAAAGGAAACTTTAACAAATATTGTTGACGAAGCGCCATCTAGTCGCCATCTAGTCACCCTCTAGTTGCCATGTTGGCTGTTGTGAGCCCAGGACAGGAAAGGGAGTGCTTTAAGATCCTCACTCTATACATCTGAGTCTTACCTTAAAGGAAAGGAAGCAGTTAAGTTGTTGTTCAATGGAGTTAACTTATAAAAGACAAGATTAGACTGACTCACAAAACACAGGGGGAAGAAAACACTTAAATAAAAGTATCTGTAGTTTGGATAATTTACCCATCAGGAACAATAATACAAATACTGCACTGATATTCTAGTGAGAAATCCTAAATTATTCATAATTTGGCACAGCATAAACCAGTGCATTATGGCCTGTTAAGAGGCTGTAGTGAAAGCTGTATATCTTCAAGTGGAAAGCAAGAGATAAGTTATTTTTAGAAAAGTTAAGAATAGCATGAATAGGGATGCATGTTTGTTCTTTAGGTCCAAGGGTCTGATGGACAAGGAGAAGTATTTTAGGCCCATGTTGAATGGGACTGAAAACTAATTTTGGAACATTAGTGCAAGCAATGTTAAATGGTGATACTTAACTAGTCGTAAATGAGCGCAGCTTAAAATCTTAATTACTAACAACTTAAGATGAAGACAAGAAGACTAAGGAAGTGGCATGAAGTCCATAGGCCCATATTTACTGAGGAAGAAAGGACGGGCATTTGGGATTTACTAACCTAACTGATTTTTAGTAATCTTAGAAATCAATTTTAGAACTAATCAGGAAAGAAAATTAAAATGCCGTCCTGTTTGTCAGCTATTAGATTGTTCACTCCCAGGGCAAATTAGTACCAGGTATTCCCATTGCTTCAATCAAATCCAATGTAATGTATAAAAATAAAGTTTGACCAATGTGGACGGGCTACTCTGGTGTGCTGTTTGGGTAAAATTACCATAATTCCCAAGGATGTGTGGAGGTTATGAAGAAAGTACAGGTGGTTCCCATCAGAAAATGTCAGATGGATTGTGTAGGTACACTCAAGACAGCTTACTGAAAGCAATGCTAGTAATTCGAATGGTTGCAATCCTGATATTTTTATTGTACTGTCTCAGTGTAGACGTGCATGTTATATTTAGGTTATTTTCACCTCAGGCCTTGTCTCCTCCTTGAGCTCCCTGTTCAGGCATTTGACTTGTGAAAGAAAACACACTGCATCCTGACACCCTCAGCCAGCAGGAGATATTATCACATGAGATGAGCTGCAGTTGCTTTCTATTACATATAAAACCACACATTTAGAAATGGTGCATGTTTGAAATGATGTACTGATGTGTATGATAAAAAAAAAAAAAAGGTATACGCCAGATGATGCTGGTTCAGATAGCTGAATATTGATCAACTGCCACTAGAAAAATTACTTAAATATTATTAATGGAGAAAATTAATTCATCTGGGTTAATCAAACAATTCCAAAGGAAATGACTTTTTAAAAAACTGTATTAATTTATTCTTCGGTTTAAAGTAGTTTTGAGCCTGAAGTTATCCAATGAACACAGCACATGTTTTTGGTTTTTAAAAAGTGCCACTAAAGCAATTGTTTTCAGAGAATGTGAGTCCTTCATTGTCAATTTCAGTTTTTTCTTTTTTTTTTATATTTGATGAAAAAGCTGGAGGGGGAAAGTGGGTTAAAGGCAGATGCACAGATTCACATTTCTGTACAGTGACTTGTAAAACTATTCATCTCTGTTAAACCGCCTCACGTTTTGTCATATTACAACCTAACTTGATTTGATTTTTTTCTGTTTAGATTAAGTGGCCAGCACAAAGCAGTGCATAAATGTGGCATGTAAGGTAAAATATATACAACTTTTAAAGTGTTTTCCATATACAAATCTTAAAAGTGAGCTGTCCATTTAATTCTGCTACCTTGAGACAATACTCCCTAGTGTTACTATTCTTTAGTTTCCATTGACGGTTTCTTTTTTATTGGTTGCTTCCAGAAAGCACAAAGCTTTCTGTAAAACTTTCACATAACATACTTACAATTATGCTCTACTTTATTTTTGTTTTATTACATAAAATTCCTTTAATACACAATTTTATAACAAAAGAAAAAGTCAAATAGAGTTTTCTATGACACAGTACTGTATCAGATTGTCCTGAATTCAAACAGCATATAATCTAGTAAATAAATAAATGATGCTGTTCAAAAAATAAAAGATTATTTCAATATGATTTCCCGTATAGCTCTCTCTGCCAGATGCTATTGCATCTCATATGAGGTTGTGGCCTTTCGTTTCAAATAAGGCACAACTCTACGAGCTCATCTAAAAGTCTGCCTGCGAAGATGCAGCTTAGCACAAAAGGGAACACTTGACTCACAAATTCAGTCTCATGAGTTTTCTTGTCAATATCTTCCATTTGATTGTTTTGGCACTCACTTCTAAAATGGAGTGGAAGTACGAGACAAACACTGAAGCTGCAGATGGTGCTCCAGTAAGAAAGGGATTGGCTCAAGTGTCACCACCAGACATGCTGTGGCTAATCAATACAAGAACACAGTCAAGCTGAGAGCGGCCAATAGTTGGGTACAGAGAGAACAGTGATGAAACATGGTGTAGACAACACCTGCACACTTTGTTAGACTTCTGCTCTTCAGTCATTTCAGTGAATTGCTGTCTTATCCATAGCAAGCTTTCAAAGGGTTTATTTATGATGGCACTTTTTCTTTGCAGCAAAAATTATGGGATTTATGTAAGTGGACATGGGCTTGACTTTAGAGCTGAGCAAATTTATAATTCAGTTTGGATTTCTTCTCCAAATGATCAAAAAAAATTATGCAACAAAAAAAAAAATCAAAATGAATTGTCCTCACTCCACCTGCTCCACGACTTCTGTGATAAAGAGGGACAGACTACCAAAATGTAAATTTGTAGAATTTGCTTAAGTGTTAAAGTACATAAAAAAATGTAAGTTTACCCTAATAAACTAAGTTTTTGTAACTCACCCATCTGTCTCCTCACATCCCTCATGTTGTACAGATGCAGCACAGCTAAATTCTAGTCCTTAATGACATTTGAACTCAACAGGTTTTAATATTTGTCAGTTTTCTAGGCACACAGAATTATTTAAGCACTTTTCACTAGATTCACCCAATCATATTCACTAATTTGTACACATTCATATGCTGATATGCAGATTAGTAGGAAATTTGGGATTAAGTGCCTAGCCCAGGGTTACGTTGCCATGTACCAAGAGGAAGTGCTACATTTATTAAATCGAAGAAATATTTTTCCCTTAAGTTTAGCCCACACTGTTACATTAAAACAAAGAAACTGTGAATGAACTTTAACTCAACTTTAGCAAACTCCACCAAATACAAAGATCCTCAATAAAAGTGAGATGTAAGACTTTTTTAGTGTATTTTTATAAAGCACTTTTTCCAATGCGTCACCACTGAAAGTACTAAGATGCTGTTTTAAGTTTACTGCTAATAAAATCCTCGCTTAACTTTTTACAGCAAAGCATATAAATTCAACATATAAAAGTTTAAATTGCTTTATTTTGGTATCTTGTTAGTACACAAAGCCACAGTGTTTTAAACAGCTCAAAATGGCCAAAATGGATCTTTAGGGCCACAGAGAGGCTGTGCAAAAAGTACCAGACTTCAAAAACAAACACAATGTGAAGTAAAGGTATCATTTACAAATATTTCAGTTTATGTTGAACAAGATACAAGAGTTTATTATAACTAATAACTTCTGCCATAGCAGCAAAGATGCCAAAGTGTAATTATTTTAGTTAAGCACATTTATATCTCTTGGGACAAGTGATGTAAAGAGTTTGGGTAAGTGTTTAAATTGACACCAAAATAGCTCTGACTAATTTATACTGTGCAAGAATGCATTGTGAAAGTTCTAGAACTGCAAAATTATTCAAATATACACACAATGTCAGGGCATCCGAGCTGACGGTTTGCTGTAGACAGCCATGGTTCTCAAAATGTGGTACTATTACTAGTCTTTGCAGATGGGCTAGACCTAAATGTATTCAGGAATCTAAAAATAAATCAATTAACTGTGTGACAGCAGACTGGAACAAGAACTAGTAGCCACCCAAGTCGTCGGTCTTTGAAACCCCAATTTAGCAGTGTTCCAGTTCAAAGTGGAAAAACCAGGGATTTACTACTGGATGTGCTCAATGATTAGCAACGCAAGCTAATTACAATGCAATTTGGTGAGAAACTTTCACCGTTCCCAGTCTAAATTATTTTCCAACTTCACAGTTAATGCTTTCAGCAGACAATATAGTGCTGGTGAATACTAATGATTATTTTTTTCTTTGCTTAATATTATATGTACAGACAGTGGACAGGTGGAGGGCTTTTTTCCCCCCAGTCTTCTCTGTTGATGTTTCCTAAATCACAAAAAATAAAAACACACACACACCCCTGTCCAATATTTTGAAAGAGGGCATCTGTCACCCGTTATCTCCCAGTGGGTTTAGCTGAACCAGAAAAAAAAAAACAACACTTCACATTTCTTGTCAAAAATAGATGAGTAACCACATCACAACTTAAAAAGATTCTGTTATACATCAAGCTTCTGTAAGCTTGAAATTATAAAATAAGCCTATTTAGATAAAATGTGTTTTTTTATATATATATATGCAAGACCAGTTATTTGTCTGGTGATGAACAATAAAATTCAAAGAAATCAAGCTGGTGTCAGACAGACTTGGCGCTGAATAGAAAAAATCCCCCCTTTGATTCAAAAGCTTATCACCAGGTTTTGAGGCTTTAAGCAGATATGCCATGAATATGTGAAATCTGGGCATTTCTTAGCGTCACATCCAAACACACAAGCCTAGTGCAGCCCAGTGGGCCTGCCTGCACTCAGATTCCTGAAACCAAACAGTCTGTAATGACAGCTGGACTTTCACTCTTTACCATGAAGGGAGGCTTCATTTCCACTGTGTTTGGAATCCTCAAGTGTTGGCCAGTAGACAAGATCACAACCCACCAGGGGATGGAGAAACTATAAAAAATGCTCTCTAAGGGAGTAATTAGAAAACTGTATCCTGTTCATTTGTTGCCACCTTGTTGAATGTTGCACCTAGGGCACTAATTGCAGATTTTTACCTAGATTCAGACTGCATGTGGGTCATAAAATGGGGTCAATCTTTTCATAAAATGTCATGAAAAAGAAGACTTTCCATGAAAGCAAACGGGAGACAGGCTGAAATGGCAAACAGCAGGAAGGGTCTTATACTAATGCTTTCTCCAGCTGCTCCACCTTAGCCTTATTGTTCCACTGTGACTATCAAAGAATGATGGGAGGCCATTTAAACTGAACATACGCCAGAGCCAGGGCAACACACCTTGGCCCTCACATGCTCCATTAAACCAGAAGCAGGGGAAACTTTGAGGTCTCGACACTCCCTGGCTCATGGCCCTGCTGCTGACACGATTACTAGCCCCTCATCCCTTCCGTGGGCTCTGCTACCTTGTTTAAAATGGCCAAAAGCCATCACTGTGTATAAAAACAAGAAAACATCTGCAGACAAGTGTTTTGGGCTTTCAAACGCAAAATTAAAAAGAGCCGTGATGGTTTTTGGTAAGAATAACCTCACAAGCAACACTAATGGTACTGCAGATCTTGAAACCTACAAGAAGGCAGAATATGAAAAAGAATGCTATCAGGAACATCATTTTTGATTAGGCTTTCTACTCAAAACAAAAACTAAAAAAAGGTAGATGAACTGAACTGCCAATAAGAACAGCCTGAGAACACATTACTCTACCATTATGACAGCCTATTTCCATTGCTAACAAAATTACTTTAGCAGTTTATGGTTAAAATTGCTAAGTTTTTCTTATGGTCTAGTAGTCTAATGATCAGGGACCAGACCTTACCATGAGTCTACTGTATATGCCAAATAGAGTGACTGAAGACTGTTGGACATAAAACATAAAATTTTGCTCCTGTGTTTTTAAAGCTGCCCTGATCAATTTAGAGGCCTAAAGTTGTCCTGGTTCTGATTGGTTGTTTCTGAATGGGAGCAGTGTATTTCTGCAGATGGCAGTAAGACCACAGGAAGGAGGCAGAGATGCTACATTTTTTCACATATTGCTCTAAAATTACACTGCAACGACAGTGACGATTTTAACATGTAAAAAATAAAAAATAAAGTTATTTTTGTATAAAGGTTTTCTACTGCACTTTTAAGGCCAAAACATACTCTGCAAAAAGAAATTTCCTCATCCAAAATGGTCTTGCAGCATTGGGTTGGGAACGTTTGCAGCTTGCTCTTGATAAATTTTCACCACAACCTTTATCTTGCGTGGCGTTCAAGCAACATGAAGTGGGTGTGCTGAAGTGGGTTGGATCTATAAAGACTTCGTAGGAGTTCTGCATTTCCTTCATGAGAGTTACGAAACATACTCTCCAGCAAAGAATTTGCTCAAATAAAAGAATCTATCTGATCTTGCAGAGCATGCTTTTACATTTATGCTTGCTTTATTGCGTCAACTTTAATTTCAAAACATTATAAAAGGACAATCGATTCAGACGACTCTTTAGTCATAATGCCTGCTTTTTATGTAATTCTTAGGAGAGGTTTAAAGGGCAATGAATTCACGTAAACGGATAAGTATACAGCAAAAATAAACAGGTCTTTCATTCACTTCATGCCATTATTCACCTGGGCTACTGGCAATGTTTGTGATCTCCAATTGGCATCAGAGGTGCTTCTTCCCATTTTATGTTATGGTTTTAAACCAAGAAGTTTGGGATCCAAACTTGACACAGACTGAAGTGATCCAATCTAGGCAGAACCTTGAAAACATTTCCTACAACAGCTCTAGTCAGAAACGTGCCAATACTGTTGCGGGTACTACTTCTGATGTGAATGAAGTATCCAAAAATACAAGCAATTTAGAAGAAATGGAGAAAAGAAGAAGAAAAAGGATTCAAACCTCACAATAAAATTAAAATTGTGGTTTTAACTAGGGCAGAAAACAACTGCTCTGTGCTTCAGCCCATCACCCGTGAACACCCCCCCCCCACCGTGTCCTCCGGGGAGACAGACTCTACGTTGGCTACTGTTTTAACAAGCAGCAGAGACTGCCAAGTAAAGCTGGAAGCAAAACTTAAGTTTTATCCTCTTTTTTGTTACACAAGCAGATTTCAAATGACTGAGGCATCAAACGATTGTAGGCAGTACCACCATGGTGCGTTTGGCAGAAATAAGTAGGGATAGAGCGCTCCAGTCTTCATTGGGTACGCTTATATAAAGTAAAATTGCAAAATCTAAATTAATATCTGGCAAATGATATACTGTATATTTGTCAAAAGGACCTATATCTTACTGATTTGATTTATGGGTTACTGACACTTTGGATTGAAGTCTGACTAACACTCATTAGGGGTGAAGCAGTTTCAGAGTAAGAGCAGAGGAATACGCCTCCTGCAAATTTTACTTGTCTGATAAGTAAGCATGTTTACATTACATTTATAGATTCTAAATTAACAGTTTAAGGCACCTCTAACTTATTTAAATACATCTCTCCTGTGACAAATTACAGTAACACTTCAATCATGCTGAGAAATATTTTAAAGAACACATGGTACCCTACAACTCTAATTGGAATAAATTACCTCTCTAGCATAAGTAAAGGTGTGAAGTGTGACGATTTTCTTTTTATGTTGCAGACATTACCACAATGTCTGTAACATTGTACCTAGTACCTATGTTAATTACATTAGGGCAGGGGTGCCCAAAGTCGGTCCTCGAGGGCCGGCATCCTGCATGTTTTAGTTCTGTCCCTGGTTTAACGCACCTGGATCAAATGATGGCTCATTAGAAGGC
>CAEFZX010029818.1:0-16435 GCA_903066825.1 Alfaro cultratus
GTTTATGTATTTGTATTGAACCTTGGAACAGGTTACACTCTAAAAAAAAACTTTTCTAAACCCCAGACATATTCTGGGGTTTTGCATTTGTTAGTAATAAAGCGAACTACATCAACAAAGCTGTGGTAAAATTCTGTGTTTTCCAGAATGCCAGAGGAATTATCTGTCATTAAGTTTTAAATTGATTATAACCTATGACACTCTAAATCAGTAATAAACCTGATGGAGATCCAGTTTAAAGATATTTAAGGACTCAAGTTCATAATAAAGAAATAGGGACACATCTAATCCCAGCTAACAGTCTAGACCTCGCCTTAGGTGAGCCTCAGATAGATCTGCTGTTCAACTGAATGATCCTTGACCTTACAGTGTCCAATACTTTCAGGTGGATATATCCATCAGTTCAAGTCCCTCTTGTGGTTCACAGCACAGCCCATCTGTTTCTAACACTGCTTGCATGAAGACTAGGCTCTCAGTCCATAGAGTGGAATTTAAGGTGACTATAGCATTGTTGGCTTTTAGTATCCACAATTCACAAACTTACACAGTCATTGTGAATAATGGATGTCACAAAAGTTCTGTGTTGATGTTAGAGCCAAAAAGAAAAAGTTGGGCATCACTGATAAGTTTCAGGTCACTACTTGTGACTCCTAGAAAAAATAGGTTGTTGGTAACATTAACAAAAATAAAGAAAACAAAAAGATTTTTGATGCTTTTGGATTTATTTACTCTTTTATTTGCTCTGCTTGAAGATAAAAGTCAGGTGACTCTTGCAACAAAGTAAGAGTTTGTGGATAATCACTTACCTTGCTCCTATATCATGAAGAAATAAGGCAGGTCTTAAGGCGAAGGAAGCTCAAGCACAGTTTTTACAAGGTGTGCCTAATAAAGAGGCCACTGTTAATGCATTTTAACATTGTACAGGTACAGACATATTCTGGTGTTTCACATCTGTTAGCGTTAAAGCAAACTACATCAACAGATATATATGTCCTCCCTCTGTAATGATGATAAATAGTTTGTTCTATCTGTGAAGGTACTACTCGTGGACCACTTATGAATCACTGTTGCAGTGTTTCGATCTGTTGTGCTGAACACACCTGTCTTAAAACAGAGACATTTACCTGTTTCATTATACACAACAGTGGAAATTAATAGAAGCAAAAGAGCTACAGAGGAGTGTCTGTGCAAGTTCTAAATTGTATGACTGAGAATAATAATAAAAGTGCAAGTCCTTTGTCAGAAGCAATTATTCAAGGGCTGCAACTTCAATGCATGCAGTCAATAAAAAGCTCCAACACTTGAACAAATTGAGTAGAAGGCCAGAATTGTATTTGAATGGGTGTAGTGCACAGCTGTCTTCTCTTTTATTTGCTCTGCTTGAAATAAAAGCAGAGCAAATTTTTCATGAATCATAACTACAACTGGTAGTTATGATGGTGAACAAAAGAAAAGGTGAAGGAATGGTAAGCTTCATAGCCATGTCCTTCCCAGGGGAAACCATCTCTCCTCCAGCACTTCAATCTTTGACCTGTGAAGTCTAATTAGACAGCTTCTATACTTTTATATGGAAAAGCAAGATAAATGCAGACCCAAGAATATGCAGATAAGGAATGCACCACAGGCAGCTTTAGTCCCTCTGTAGTCCAATTCAAGGTCTTCCATGCAGCTGTAATGTATAAACTCTTGTAGTCAGCAAATACCCAGTGCACAGAGTGTTTAAGTTGTAATTATAGAGGAATTCAATTTCTTTAAACACTTTCTACAACTTAAAACCCAATTTTAAGTGGAGAAACCATCTTCCAAACAATCTTATTTAGAAAGATCTTAGATAGTTTGCTTGCAAAATGATTCTTGTTAGTATCCTGAATGTGTTCTGCTAAAGTAAATACTTGAAAGACTGTAAACAACAAAACCAGAATAAGTAAGTGATAAGTAATTTTTTTTTCTCTCTTTTTTTTCCCTTAATTTGCACATTCAGTCCACATACAAACCAGGGTCTTTTGTGAGAAAAATAGATATTTAATGAATGCTCCTCAAAGTGGAGATTTTAAAAATTGCTTGTAATGTATACTTATAAAATAGATATTTAAAATACCAAGTTCATATGTCCTTTTTAATGAGAAACAATGACAGAAAGGTTCACCACCACAGTAATGGAACTATTTTTATTTTCGCATCTGCCTCAATGTATCCTTATTAATAACTGAGAAAAAAGGGTAAACAGTGTCAGAGAAAAAGACAAGGTAAAACTTTTGGAATATCTTTATATCGGCAAAGATGGCTGTAAGTGGCACCTCTTTGGAAGAGTTGACTCCTATTGACGACACCTGAATCTTTGACTGCTCCTGCTTAGCTCTGTTGCAAATCAATTTTAATAATAATAATAACAATGCATTGTATTTGTTAGTGCCTTTCAAGACACCCAAGGACACTTTACAATAAAAAAAGATATAGAAGAGTACACTAGAAATGAAAACAGTTGTTGAGGACAAAGAAAAAACAAGAAAACAAGAGATAGAGATAGATAACTGACTTTAGTAAGTGTTCTTTCAAACTGTAGTGAAAATACTCAAGAGCTGCCAGTGAAAATGTATTGTTTTCTCTACTCCACAACAAACAAGACATCTTGTTCGTTATCTCAACTCACATAGTAACCAAATTTCAAACAAATGACACACAACATACCAATATCAGTGGCCCAAGTGCACAGATTATCTTCCAGTTATTGTGACTTAAACATGTGCAGCTTCATGTGCCCTGACAACAGTATTTACATTGTCTTTGTCAGAATTAGTACAGTTGCAGCACTTCTCATTCATTTTAATTTAAAGATTCAATATGTTTTCAGTGTACTGCTGCTTGTACCTTGGGGTCTGTATCAAACCAGCAATGCTTCAATTTGCTTAATGTTTCTCAAAAATACTTAAAATTGCAATTTTTCCATTAGGTTGTCACTTCTTCTCTTTTATTGAAGTTCATTTTATGTCCAGGTTCCCACCAAATACACTTAATCTTTTGTGAAAATAACCATGTAAATCCTCACCTAAAATGTATTAATCAGTATTGCAAAGTTGCATACTGCTTTGTTAATAATTGCTCTTTTAGTTGCCACCAATTATGAAGGCATTTCCCACTGACATATTTTATTCAGTTCTGCAATCATATTCATGATAATTAAGTGGAATCTCTATAAAGCTGCACCATATGCTAAATGCTAGTGACATTCATGTAACCTCTTTGTATTGTCTAAATTTAATTAAAGGGATTATTTATAAAGATTTCATATCTCCATTAAATAAAAAAAATAGACAGCCATTTCTCTTTCATTTTATAAAATAATCTTTATACTAATTTTGATATATAAAATTTGAGAGTAAATACATCAACTTCATGCATGATCCTTAACACCTTGGAATTTAGACAGTATAATACAGAAATATGATGATCTAAATTATGATCAGAAACAGAAAATATTTTCCATTAATAAGTTCCTGACCCAAATTTTTGTTTACATCATAGAGTTAAGTTTGTTCCTGCTTCATTCTATCACAATATCTTAACATGTTTTCTCTGGGAACTCTTCAGCTTTGCAGTTGTATTTATTCCCCCAACTATGGTACCAGCTGGAATGCCAACTATAAATTGGTGAACACATTTGGTCGGTAACAGTTTGTGTCTCTCAGAGCTGACAGAAATGCTTGCAAGCGTTGACAAGCAGCACTAGGGGGACAGAGTCATTTATTTTTCCTTCCATGGTGGTAAACACAACACATAGTCGCCTTAATAAGTGAACTTCACAACTCAACTGCTGTTGAAAGCATTTCTAGGGGTATTTTCTTCATACAGTTATCTTGTTTCCAAGAGAAGCCGTAGCTCTGGTATCTGAGTAGAGTGTAGCAAGCTGTGTTGTTCTCTCAAAGGGCTATAAAAACGTGGTCAAACATTCTTTTGTGATGTCTCATACGTCATTTTATCATGAAGTTGGTTTTCAATGCTTTGCAGTGTTTTAAACAGATGTGATAGTTTTTGTCAAATTTAAAGGACAGATTTAAAAACTGAACCCATCACCCCTGGTTTGGCCTCACTTCACTGGTTGCCTGTACATTCTCAGGTTTATTTTAAATTTCCTATTTTAATTAGTAAACATTACATGATTTTGCCCCACAATACCACTATAACTTTCTTTATTCCTGCTTACCTTCTCAATCCCTCAGGAAGGTAAAACAGCAACTCCTACGATGGTCTAGGAGGAGGTCTAGGTTATCTTCTGTTTCTCAACGGAAGATAACCTACATCTGTATCTTAGAGATGCTTATATGCTCCTACTTTTAAAGACTTATCTTAACCCCATATTTTTTTCTTTTTGGCTTCCAACATCAATGAGACTTAGTTTGACCTTATTTGTTTTAATAGACTGCATTGTGTTTACTCTTTTTGTTGGTCTTGTGTCCTTTTCTGCTTTCTTCATTTAATGTTTTATAGTTTGCAGTGTCAGTAGAACAAAACTGATATCAAATCTGAGTGTTTGTCTGAGCTATTTTACTTGGACTATCCATAAAATCAAACTGCAAAAGTTTGAGGAAGCTACAGACCAGTGGCACCCACAGAGGTGATTGTAAGGATTATGACGAAAAACAGATGAGGAAGACAAACAGGCCATGTGGGTATCTCTGGCAATAAATGTGAGGCAATAATGGCATGGCATTGATTGACATTTTACTGTTGCTGTTTAATGATAATAATATGCTTTCAAGTTTGGCATGGAAATGACTTCATGATCATATAATGACAGCTCTATAGCTGTCAGGGTTCTGTGTGGTGGATAACATCTTTATTGTTTTTCATCATTGTGTGCTGACAGGGCTTTGACTTAAAATTTAAAAAAAAGTTTTCTTCTGGGTATGTTTGATGTATGATTAATGGTCACGGTTGTTCAAACTTGTGGTTGTTCCTCTAGGGCCTTAATTGTTTCTGATACCACACATATTTAACATACCTCCTTTTTATCCCAACAGCATTTCAACTATTTTTTATTCAAACATGTACAGAAGGTAAAACATAACTTTGGGAGATGATATGTTTCAATGGTATAATACACAACATATAAAGCTATAGCATAGTTTGTAAGGCCAGCCATCTAATATAGTTGACTGCTGTTCATTCATATGTAAAAAACAAAACAAAAAAGACACTTACTTCAGTTCAAATCTAGACAAACTTGATATTTGCACATTGCTTTTGATGACAGCCAAATACAAACAGGAACTGTTTGTTCTTTTTTATTCTGTGGTTGTTATTGAAACTGCCAGCCAAGGTATGAATGCATACTCATGACTGTAATATGTACAGACCATTAGTGATGTGTGTGTGAAGACTCCAAGTTCCAAACAGGTGATACCATTAAACAGCATGAATGTCCCTGACTAAGAAAACAGACTCTCATATGGTTCTGAAAAAGAATTGGATGAAAATGAATCAGAACATTTCCCATTAAAGCAGTAATTTATTTAAAAATGCATTGGTTTGTATACTTTTAAACAAAAAAAAGGAAAAGAGTTTTTGTGTTCTACAACCAGTGTGAAGTTTTGTAAAAGCAAATTAGCACTTTTCAACTCAAAACATATTTTTATTTCTAACTTTTCTTAAAGCTTCCCTTTTATATTTATGTTTCGCCCCACATAAATACATAATACAATACATTCAATACATACATACATTGATCAAGGTCATTGTTCATCATTCAACTGTAAGATACCTATATTTCTGTTAAATGAATATGATCTCCATAATATTTTTTTTGTTTTATAAATAGGCCTGTACCTTCATTATTGTAGATATAAGTATTTCTCTTCACTCTGATCATTTTTCCACATGCCCATAAAACCATAGTGAATAAACGTTTTTTAAAGAAGTGTATTCTGGATGCCGTAATATTAAGTAAATCATAAGTAATAATAACAAGTACTCCTTTTGTGATAAAATATCTCTTACTCTTCTCAGTCAGGCTTTTAACAACATTGGGTCTTCATTGGCAAGGCTTTGTTGATATCAGACTTAATAATGTTGCATCACCTTCTGTCTTGTTTTACAGGATCTCAATTCTGTGTTTCATATAGTTGATAGTAACAACCTGACTGTTGAGGAATGTTTGGAGTTTTTTTTTAGCACTGTCGTTTATGTTTTATTTAGCAGATTGGGTCTGCTTTGTATCTTCATGTATTATAAATCAAGGCAAACAAAGACAGTATTTGAGATCTCTCAAGGCCTTGAGAACAATTTTATTTAACATCTATATGATCCCACTAGCTCACATTATATTGCACTAAAATATCAACTTCATATTTCTGTGTCAGCATCACTCAGACAGTGCACTACAGTCCGAGTGATTATGTCTTAATGACTGTATGGCTGAACATTTCTTCTATCCCAATACAGAAAAATAGAAGTCATTCTTTTTGGTTCCCAAAATTCAAGATTAGAAATTAAAATTGGAACTACACTCACTGGGGTAAAGACTAAGGTGCATGCAAAAATCCAAGCTGTTATTGTGGACTTAGATCTAAACAAAATGTCTGGCACTTGCTGCTCATCCAAAATGCTGATGCCAGGATCTTGACCAACATCAAGAAAATTCATCGCATTAGCTGTCCTTAAATCACAGATCTGGCTTTCTATTTTTCGAAAAACATAATTTAGGACCTTAATGGTTTATAAACGCAGTGAAAGGTCTTTGGGGCCTTTATAGTTGAGGATCAGGTATGAACCATATAGGACCTTTGGGTCTTTAGAAACATTTCCAATATGCCAATTAAAGGTTGACTTCAATAAATTGTCTTACTTCATAAATGTAATTGTTTGACAACTGTTTTTTTTATTTTTTATTATTTACTTAAGTTATCTATTTCTCAAGTGAAAATTTGAAATATTTATTTACTGCACTGAATGTTGTCTAAAAGGTTTGATGGACAGGAGATATGAAGAGGGGTACTGAGTTTTTACCATCAGGATTAGGACCAGGACTGAAGAATGGATACATTTTCTCAGAGAGCAGGGAACAGTAAAAAGTGTGAAGACAATCTGAAGTATTTACATTATAAAATGAGACCAGATTTGCCTCAAAATCCACGAACACCCCCACTTTTTTAGGTTCTGGAAAACAAAAGACTTCACTGCAAGTGTTATCAAAAGTCATGCACTTATTTATTCTAAACCCTATGGTCCAGTTGCCATTTTCAGGGCTCAGTTGGATTGGTCCATTCCTGTTAACTGACTCTCTGGCAACACCTAGAGTCCAGTGATTTTTTCCTTGAACTCTAACCTCAAAATAAAATCTGCCTGAAGAGAATCCTTGCTTTCCTAAAACATTGGAATATTTTTTAGATTTCTTTTTTGCCTGACAGCAGTGAACACGCTTTTCATCATCAGACAGAATCAGTGCAGGATGTGCTGTGTCAGGATCAAGGGTCACATCCACTGCATATTGCTGGACTCTTCTGAGCTCAACCTCATTGCAGAATTTCTTTGTCGTCTCCTCCATCTGACTCACAAAATTCACTACAGTCCCCTCATATGAAGGTGGGTGGATGCTGATCTCTGTCCAGTTATTGGTGGGTAGAGCAGCTTTTAGGGAATAGAAACTCTGGAGAAGGCTGAGGTAGTCTTCAGACTGCGAGAATTTCTTCACCTCAGAAATCTTCTTCATCAACTCAGATATTTCCTGTTCCAGGTCTTTGATTAGGACTTCAGCCTGTTTGTCTGTAGTTTTCTGTTTATTTTCTATCTCATTTATTAGCTCCTCTAAGGCTTTCTCAACAGACTCCTTCAGAGCAGTGAAGACCTGAACACCTTCTCTTTTCTCTCTATCTGCAGCATCTTTACAAATTTTTATCGCCTCTTTGATCTCTTGAACTTTCAGTCTATTAGTCTGGATTTTCTTCTTAAGTTCAGGTTCCATTTTTTTCAGCTCTACCCTAACTGCTTCATATTGGTGGCTAAGAGGAACAAACTGGTGACTCTCGTGGACTAAAACTGAGCAGTGGGAGCAGATACATGTCTGGTCAGTCTTGCAGAACAGTTCCAGAGGTTTATCATGCTTCTTCCACAACATTTCTTCTACGTTTTTCACAGGCTCCATCAGCTGATGTTTCTTCAGTCTTGGCGCTGTCAGGTGAGGCTCTAGGTGAGTCTCACAATAGGAGAGCAGACACACCAGGCAGGATTTTAGGGCTTTCAGTTTGGTTTCAGAGCACAGATCACAGGAAATTTCTCCTGGTTTGGCAGCTTGTTTCTCTGAGCTACTGCCACCGGCTTTCTGCTGAGCTTTAAGTCAGAACTGAGCAACCTTCTCGAGGATGAATGTGTTGATTTCTAGCTCAGGTCTTGCACCAAAGTCCCTCTTACACAGTGGATACTGAGAACAGTGATTCACATCCCAATGCTGGGTAATGCAGTTCTTGCAGAAGTTGTGTCCACATGGTGTGGTGAGTGGATCTTTGAACAGATCCAAACAGATGGAGCACAGAAACTGCTCTTCAGAGAGGAGACAGCTTGCAGATGACATGCTTGCAGTCTGAGTGATTAAGAAAAAAATGCTGATATTAATGAATAGACGATACGCAAATATATATATTAGGCTACAACTATATATAGACCACACTTAGTTTAAAAATAAGATTTTTGGAGTTGACACTGCAGTCAGTAAACTAATTTCACGTTTTGCAGCTTAGCACAACTGACCAGATTTCAAAGTTAAAGTAGAACCCCTGGAAATAATAGGCTATGATATTTCCTTTCACAATCATAATTTAAACCTATGTATTTTGTCTAGGTTTACATCCTGGCGAAATTCTCATTAATGAACCATTTAAAGACTTTTTGGATGTATTTCCTCAATGAAATGCTCACTTGGAAGAAAATATTGACCTGAAGAAAAAAAAGGCAGAGGACAGGTAGTAGAATTACCACTTCTTTGCTGACCATCAGGCATCAAATATAGCGATTAGACACACCTCACTAAGGTTTCAAAGGGTGTGTCAAGGAATCCGTGAGGTTTGTGTTGTTATAAGGCAATCCAGGGCTTTTGAAGGCCTTAAAAATACTTAAATATATCCAGTTTTCCCATAGGTCTTATGTTAATGGAAGTGAGGTCTTAAATTTGGATATTTTTTTTATCTATTGCTTCTTCCACTTACTTTTTTGATTTAGAGAGATTCAATATTACTTTATTTCATGCACTTTAGTCCTGGCTGAGGAATGTACTGTAGACATTATTACATAAGCTATGCTTACTTTTTCTTGTATCAAGCTCCTTCCGCAAATGCTGACGCATCAAGTATCCCTGCTGCATGATGAAACGTAGACCTTTTGGAATTATATACTTTGTTACAATGTCAACCAAATGCTGAAAAAAACAGCATTTGACGATCTCCAGAATTGCTGAATGCATGCAGAACATCTGAAAAAAAGAGTTATTTTGCTATGATGTACGTTTTTTTTTACCAGGGCAACATTTCATCCCATCAATACACTGGGTGGAGCACCGGATTATTCCTCTGCTGCTCCTGACAAGCAACCAAGCAGTGCACAAAGAAACCATAGTTCACTTTACAAAGATATGGCTAGACAAACAAATGTCTACTTTGAAATACACTCCTCAGCTTTCAGAAACTGTTGTAATTTTCCAGATTGCACAAACTGTTAGTTATTCTAAGGCTAAGGACACTTGTCTAAGCATGTTGCCCAGCTAGTAAATCAGGAGTTCAATACAATATAAATGGTATGAGATTTCTTATTGTCAGACATTCCCACAGGTCATCGAGTTAGAGTTGCTAATTATTGAAAGTCCAAATTGGAAGAACTTCATTACATCTTTTGGTGAAAAAAGAATTCATAAAATCTTGCTGAGTGCACCACATGCTAATTAAATAAATATAACAGAGGTGATTTATAACATGTATCATTTATAAATGTTATCTACCATCACCAAGCCATAAAGGTTTTAATTGTGACTCTTGAAAACTGCTTCTAGTCAACAAAAACTACTCTGTAATAATATGTAAGGCTCTTTGTAAGCATTACTAAAGCAGGAGTTTTTTATTTTTATTTAATTTTTTGTAGTTGTGTATAACTTCTAAAAAGTTGATGGAGGAATAGAAATAGAGAAGGATGATGTAATTTTTACTATCCGCTTAATTTCAACAGCTGAAACTCTGATAATTAGGTTACTTAGAATGTGCATAATCAATGCAGAGACTCATTCTGAGTATCTTTAGGTTAGAGCCATAGACAGTAAAGAAAAACTGTCTATGTCTAGTGCACCAGCATGCACTGGCAAAGCTCAGGCTTCTCTTGTCAAGTTTGTATTTTCCAGATACATCTATGAGTTTCTTCGTGTGTTTTGATTTGCTTACTTAAAGCTCAAAGTGAGTATAAATTAGTAAACTATTTTCTAAACGACAACACACAAAAATGCAAAGACAAGCATTGGAGTTGTAGTTCTTGTTATTTATGTGATGAATTGGAAACCAAAGTAAGGTTTCCGAAATGACTTGATTGTTTTCCATCCATCCATCCATCCATCCATCCATCCATCCATCCATCCATCCATCCATCCATCCATCCATCCATCCATCCATCCGTTTCCTTTCAATCTTTCCACTATCTGAAACTGGGCCATGGGAGCTGTAGATACAGACAAACCTAAGGACATCAATTCCACAATGTCCAGAGTCTTTTCAGAAAGAATCTCATCCCTTCCCAGCTCCCTGCTGTCAGAAAGTTTTTCTCTTACCTTGATAACTTCTATCCAGGCAATACCTTTGCCTTCTCTTGTGTCTTCATTCCTTTCAGAAGTGGACAAAAGTCCCAGAATAAGGGCGTCTTTGAAGTTGTTTTTTTTTGTTTTTTTTCCCATCAAGTCAGTTACAGTTATTTGTTCAGTATATACTCTTCCTGTTTCAATCCAAGTGTGGACTCTGGCTTCACAGTTTTGCTTTACCAAATGTAATATTTGCTTTCATCATAACCTTGAATCAATTAACATGTGAGGACCATGTTTAGACTCCTGGACTAGTTTCATTTATAATCTCTATTAGTATAGCCATCCAATTCTCTGAACAGTCTCTAATATCAACTTAATCTATTAGCAGTTTTTTTTTTATTTGCTTGTTTAAAAAGAGCCTTCATAAATGTATCTGGGCATTATATATTGACAACTATTTATAGGATGTAGTGGTAAATTATATTCCACAACAATCAACAAGGCAGCAAAAGTTTTCTTGTATACTTTTGCAGAAATCAGAATACAAAAAGAGGATCAAACAATTTATAAGATATTTGAGTTATTATAAATTAACACAGTGCTCACATTTTTTCTGTGGAAATCCATGTTTTTAAAAGCTAAAACATATTGAAGACCTGCTTTATTCCCTACAAGGTTTAGTAATGGAATTACTTTGCTCAGACTTATCTTTACAGGTGATCTAATGAATATTGGCTGATGTGGGAGAGGCTCTTAAGTGCCAAGATATTTACCTTGCAACAAACATTTTCCATTTTCTCACATTTTTTCACAGTGGCAGGATGTCTGTGCATTTGTTAGACAGTTCTGCATTATTTACTTTAGCTAACAGAGCCTTCACTAAATCACGGTCTTTTTCTTTCACTCGTAAAAATCTGGATTTGTTGAAGGTGAGAGTTTAATGTAATAGTTTTTCTTTGCTGCAAGTAATTCTGGGCTTCTCAGTTTAAATTCCTGGTAATATAGTTTACAGTCTGACTCTCTGAATGATATGTTTAAGGTTTATTTCTGCATGAAAAATAATGCTTGTTTACTAACTATAATTTAAACGAGAATACTTTCCAGTGTTGTGCACACAGTTAAAAATTATTTATTCAAAACTAGTTTCTCTTTGTTCGTTTACTTTTGGACAAGTATTGACAGTGCACCACAAGACAAAAAGGACAAAAAGAAATGTGCTCAGAAAGATTAGAAAAAATACAGAAGTGGAGAAGAAAGACTAGAGATTAGGTGGCAATGCTTTACAATGGTTAGATGCCCTTCTCTCTGTCAAAGCAAGGAAGAAAGATAATTAAACTGGCTCTTTTTACCACATTTCACTCTTTGTTCTGAATTATCTGAGTGACAGTCTATAATAATGCTAAAGGTTTTCTCTGCCTTCTCTACAAATTCAAATACAAATCTTAGGTGTGACTGTTAATGCACTTTCCCACACAGGATTGTATTACCTTTTTATTTAAAATGTGTCTTGTTGTTTTTTTTTTCCCCACTTTGACTTTCACCCTGTCAGTGTCTTTCAGCCCTTTTTGGATGTTTTTGTTCTTGTTTGTGCCCCCACCTGGATTTCTAACTTTCTTACCAAAGACTCTGCAGTCACTGTCTTTTTAAGCTTCATGTCACCACTTTTTTTTTTTTTTTATCCAAGGATGATGGATGGTAAAAAAAAAAATAAAAATGCTCTGAGACAATTAGACAAGATCACAAGATTCTACAGTCACTGAAACCTCCCTATTGTGAGACAGACACTTAATGTTGTGTTGTGCAGAATATCAAAATATCATGGCGCTACACTGACCTGCAGGCTTCCACCATGTGTGTTTGATAAACCTGCCTTTCCTTGTGAATGTTACATGCTTGAAGAAATTCATAATGATTGAGTTATTCACATTAACATGTGACCTCAGTTCCCA
Source organism: Alfaro cultratus (assembly GCA_903066825.1). Taxonomy (NCBI): domain Eukaryota; kingdom Metazoa; phylum Chordata; class Actinopteri; order Cyprinodontiformes; family Poeciliidae; genus Alfaro; species Alfaro cultratus. Next base: position 12,712 of record CAEFZX010029818.1, read on the forward strand.
AAATTATTACTAGTATGAAACTCTTATCTCAGCAGGACAGCATAACACTAAGACAACTGGAACGTCTGATAGTTTTCAGTGATAAAAGTTGTCATTATGTTAAAACCTGTGGATGCAGTCTACTGCCACATTACAATATAGAGATCTCAAACATGTGCTTTCCTTGGAGATGCCCATATTATGTGTTCTCAAGGCAATAATTGAACTTCTGTAAAATTTGGTGGAATGTTTCTTGCCAAATATTACAAGATTCCTTATTTTCACTGTAAGATTTTGTACTGCTCTCACTGAAAACTCTGCTCTCACACTCAGAAATGTCTTGCTTGGTTACAAATATGCTATGCTTCCTCATAATTATGTTTCTGCCCTCAGATTTAAATAACTCTCCTTGTAAATATATTATGTTCCTGTTTGAATCCTATGCCTTGATTTTTAACCTCTTTTGGGATGAAGCATGACCCTTTCTCTCTTAAAATGAACATGAAAAAACAATGTCACTGTATTTTGCAGGGGTCCTCAGGCACTTAATGGGATAATTATATGGAGGTGCCTTTGGTGCAAAAGTATTTGTGCCTTGTAACTGTGAGGTTGAAGTCAATGAAAAATCATATTGGAATTTTGTAATTGTAGAGTTTCTTTCCAGTTTTTCACAAGTACAACACAACACTTACAGTTTTTCAAATTACTAAGTATAATCTTGTTCTTTGAGTCACACTTCAAAAACAACAGCTCTTTCTTACGTCTTTTCCAAAACACATGGAACAAAACAAATCCGTATATCTACATCATAAGAAATAACTTGTGAATATTTCTTCATCACTCTTTGTTCACACTTGTAAATATCTCTTTACCCCTTGAAGACACAAAACTACTGATACACCTTCACAAATTCTTCACTAGGGTCACACAATTCTACTTGACATTCAGAAAAATTCCTGCTCTAATATTTTTGTTCCATGCGTTCACAAAGACACATATTTAATCAAATGTTTTTCCTTAACACAGAAACAAGTCAGCGAATGCTACTAAACAGAAAGGACAGCAAAACCTTTTGAGTTTGTATTTTGTGGGAGAGCAGCAACATGACAGCGAACATGAGGAATCTTACTCAAAATGAAATATTTGGTGTTGGATTTTTGAGAGAAAGATTCAATTACATGTAAAATAGACAAATGCAAAATAATCATACTATTGTGTTTTTGCTCAGATTTCAACCCTTTTTGTCCTTTGCTGGTAATGATTCGGTCTTGCATACTTTTTTCTTAAGCTTCATCTTTGGATAATATGATAGCAGTTTCCTTTATTAAAGCCAAGAAGTCATTGCATAACTCTCCCCTGCCCTTGTTTAAAGGCATTTTGCACAGGAAATTTGTACACTGCTGTACCTTGAAGTACTGCTATGCTTTTGAAGATTGTATATTATTAGATGAGCATATCTTGAGGAGGTTATTTGATCTATAATCTGTTTTCTGAGTTATGAAGTAGTCACATGGATGGTGTTTTTTTGCAGCAAATGGTTGTTATTCCTGTGTTAATCTGTCTGTGGCAAAAGGAACAATGTAAAATATTGAGACAACCCTCTGCAAGGTTTTTTGAATACAATAAATTTTACTGCAACTTTGACTGGTTTAATACAGGATATGGACAATTTATATTTATCTTAGCGAATTCTGAACTATGATGGTTAAAATGATTTTTCTTTCCAGTTATCAACTTGTACCATGCGATACTATGTGTCAACTAAATTTAATCATCCATGTAACTGTACTGCACCTACTCCTCCTCACATCCTGCAGAAGGCCTTACCTTTTCTTGTAAGGCCAGATTTACATGACACTAAGTGGTCTTATAATGCACACAAACGTCCTCACGGCTAGTAATGTTCCAACATGCTCTCAGCAATATATCCTAATTCTTGCATGATGGTGGTACAAAAAGAGATCATCATAAAGAAAATGTAGACATCATATATCTCAATAGTGTACTAAGAATGTTCTTAGTTTTGTAATCCTGGTGAGGCATGTAACTGGACTGGATTGGTTTTTTCTGGTTATGGTTGTGGGTGATAAACCACAATCATAACCACATATAACTGTTGCATTTTTTAATGAATGACAATTTATTTAGGACAGTCTTTGGTCAAGGAACTATGCAAATATTACAACACGATTTTTTTCTGACTTGCTATTTTAAGAAAATTGCTTGTCACTTGTTTAACTGCCTGAGGTGTTAAATTTGGGTATTTGTTAAAATGTCAAAATGACTGGCATTAAGGACAATACTTTAAAACACTGACTGACAATTGAAAAATGTAATTTTTTTAATCATGCATAATTCAGCTTCTGTTGTGGAAGCAAGCTTTCTTTAATCATCACCTGGAAGCAGAAAGAAAAAAAAACAGAATATGATTTGTATTGTCTACTAGGACTGTTAACTTGCCAAAGTTGACAACTGAAAGAAGAAAAACACAGAACATGCATTCTTTGTAGTAGAAATACTACTTATGTCATAAATCTGACTTTTTTTTTCTTCACAATTGCTTTGTTCTATTTATTCCCTGTTCTTACTGTCAGAATGATTTCTACTCCATTGCAATTGTTTATTTTATTTAATTTTTTTGAAAGCACTTGTTTGGAGCTCTATGACCTAAGTGATGAACTTAAGTCATATTTTTATCATTTAAAAATGTAAAATTTATTTAAAATACGAGTGTGTGTCTATTGTCACACAGATTAAGACATTTTGCTAAGATTGTTAAAATGTTCTTCCTCAGTAACCAATTGTTTCATTCAAAATACATACACCTAATTAAAGTTATTTCATTTTTTCTTTTTTTACAAAACCGTGAAATTTGAAATAAAGTAATGCTATTTTTAATGGTTTAATCCAGGGGCACAGAAATAGAGTCACAACACAAAAGAGAGCATAAGAATTAGATTTACTGAACAAAGAGTAAAATGGCTCAGCACACTGGACTCTGTTTGCAGCTCTAGGGGAAGAAAAAGTAGGTTGGTGATATGGTTTCTTCTGGAGAAATGTGCAAGAAAAGAGAAAGATCTAAGTTCAGAGGATGGGTCATGGTCTAGATTTCAAAAAGGCCGTAGAGAGCCATCAAGGGTGAGGCAAGGCAGGAAAAGATCTGGGGACATGAACAAGGTCAGAAACATGGAGCCAAATAAGGACAAGTTAAGACTGCTGGCCTTCTACTGGAACAAGGCAGTCAGTAATCTTGCAGGGAGGCAGAGACAGAGGGGAGCTGAAGTATTGCAAAAAAAACCCCAGGTGAAACAGGTATACAATCAGACTAGAGGCAGTTGGGTTGACTGAACCTGATGAGAAAGTTTTTCAGACAAAGCAGAGTGACATGGAAGCATAAAAACAACATGAGAATGGCATGAAAAACGTGAACAGTTACACATTTTGTATTTTTTGCATTAACTGCATATACTATTCTTTCTCTGGGATCTGTGTTTTGCAATGAGCAAAAACACAAAAAGACATTATTACTGAAAACTGCCTGTTATATATTGTGACTCACATCATCAGTGCAACATTCAAGTTTAACTGACGTAGCATGGTTTGCTGGCAACATGCGCCCCTAATCTTAGGCATAAATATACATTTCTGCTTGTGACCATTCTTGTAAACAATCAATCAATCAATCAAATTTTATTTGTATAGCACATTTCAGCGGCAAGGCATTTCAAAGTGCTTTACATCATAT
>CAEFZX010029821.1:0-39482 GCA_903066825.1 Alfaro cultratus
CTTCTTCTTCTTCTTCTTCTTCTTCTTCTTCTTCTTCTTCTTCTTCTTCTTCTTCTTCTTCTTCTTCTTCTTCGTGGGTTGTGCCAGTGACACTGTCTGGTTGATGATCACGTGACTCGTGTGATGCGAACAAAGTCCAAATTTTGCGGAATAAACTAATCTCAAAATGGCCGAACAAAACCAGCTTCATGCTAGCACCAAAACAAAAGTTTTTTCTAAATTGCCTTGTTTCCAATCGAGCGAATTGATTTTCAAAATGTCAGATTGCGCAATTGTATGGTCAATGGAAACACAGCTTGTGTTAATTAGTCTCCCTCAGTTTTCCTCCTTTTTCCAGACCACAACTGAGCCACATTCCCTGATTAGCTCATCTGATTCTCCTGTCAAACTACTCTGCCTCAGTATTTAAGCTCCTAATTGTGGTCCTTCCGTTCTTTTTTGCTGTTCTTGTGCCAATGTTCCACGTTATCATCATTTAATCACTCAATCTTCTGATATGCACCATTTAAGCAGCTGTCTGCTCCTTGGGGCTGACAACTACCTCACATTAAAACCGTTTTTGGATCCCATCGCATGTCATGCGTCCTGATGCTTTCGCATTTCCTCCACAACGTTTCTTCTCGTACCTTCAAAGAGACTAGTTGGGTGCAAAGAAAACAGGAAACATCCCTCCCTTTGGAGAGAGATCCACATCTTTTGACCCCAGGCGGTGAGCGTCCAAAACGAATCTATTGTTGGCGTAGAGTTACACTAAAACTAAACAACGCAGGATGAAGGCACAGCGAGTACGAACACATGAGGAAACACCAGGAGATTTTTTAAAGGCCAAACTTTAAATGTCAACTTCTTGGGAAAAGCAGTGAACAACAATGAAAAGGACAGCATCGTCGATATGGCAGAGAAACAATGTTTACTGGACATTCCTGCAGCAGGGGAGCAGAAGAATCAATGCTTTTTTAACATTTTTTACAATATGTATTAAAGTTTGACTTTAACGTGTCCCCAGATGAAGCCGATGGCAGACATGGTGTCTTGGAGCTGCTCGACTCATTCTGAACCTCTTCCAGGCTTGGGCCTGTTGGAACACACAATGAAATCTGACATGGATCTAGTTTCATCATTTACTGTATCCTTGAAGTCTTGTCTGGCCGAGAATTGGGGCTTTTTAGGATTTCATTTGCTCACAAATCCATTTACGAGATCTAGTTCCATGTGTGGATGCTAGCTCCACATTTCTATAGCTAGGACAAGTTTAACCCTCCTGAGGACTTAGCGCGACGCTCAGGAGGGGCGCGGCAGAAGTCATGGTCAGACAGCCGGAAACAGGGGGGTTGTCCCGTCAGACCGTCAGTTCCCGAAACTACACACAAAAAAACCTCATAAAAACGCGCTCTTAAGACACGCGCACACACGCAGATCCTCAGCAAGGTGTAGTAGCTTGTTTTGAGTATTTAATTCCTTAATATTGATTTTAAAAAGTATAAGTTCCACTGATTATCACTGATACTTTCCCATGCTATAAGTGACATAATCCACCAGAGGAACTAGTACTTTTTAATTCATACTAAGGAATTGTTCACGTAAAGCAAGCACTTATATCTTGCTTAAATGTTACTCATAAGTTCATTTTGTCTCATTTCAAGTGTACAGAGATATTTGCATTAGAAACTAGACCACAAATATTCGTGTTTTTGCAGTGAATCTGCTAAAAAAAACAACAACCTCAAACCCAAATCGTCCTTAATGGTACGATTTGACAGTTTCATGAGCAGATCTGAGCTCTGTTCACTTTTGGATAACTTTGTTAGCCGAACAAAGTCGTGTTGCTGCATCAGATTAGATGTGCTGAAGCTGTTGGTTGTAATCCTCCAGCTGATGAGCTGTGACTCACTCTGCTGGAATCTCTCCAAAACCACAGACAGTAAAGCAAGTGACAGAGGCAAACTTGTATTTTTCTAAGGAGATAAGATGATATCTGACTCAGGAGGCGGATGTGGAGCACAACTATTGGCTAGAGAGAAAAGACGAGAGAGGAAGAATCCAATTTCTAACTTGTGGTTACATTTTTTTAAATCGATTGATAGCACTAGTCTTAATTGACACTGAATTAAATCCTAGATCAAAGATCCGTGAGAAGAAGGTTCTCCTGTGCACAATAAACTTACTGCACTCCATAAGAACATAATGCACTGTTTCTAATTTGCCACAAGATTCAGATTGGCCATTAGTGTGCTGTCCGATTAGAAGGAGATCATAAGCCACAATTACTATACAGGGCCGAAGTTCAATCCACAAGAAACCACGGCGACAACAATCCGGCGAAGTGTGAATGTCCAGAATGGTCCTAACTAAAGTATCAGGAGGAACAGGAGAATCTTTGTGCTCAGCTCAATCCCATTTAAAAGCTACATATCATAAATTAAAGGCATAAGCCATTTTTTTGCCAAAAGATGATTTGGAAAAAAAAGCTTGGCAAAAAAGAAATTACTCAGGCCATTATTTTTAGGAAGGTGACGACTTGTAGGCCACAAACATTAAAAGTATATATCAACGATCTCCAAAAGCACACGAGGTTTCTGCAGCATGTCAACACGTCTCCCACAGCTTTGCCTCGCAGTGAGTCAGGTCTGACAGAGACAAAACATTTCTTTGGAAAGAAGGAGGACATCTAATCTTTGTCTTCGTGTTTTTCGTCCCGTCAGCTTTTAAAATGTCGCAGCCTCACACTCAGAGTCCCCGGAAGAGCCAGAAACTGTCTGGCGGAGCAAAGATGTTCCTGGATATAATTCATCACCAGGGGGGATATTTGAGTGGGCCGGCGAGCGCACGTCAACAAGGAAGCCGCAGCTATCCGCCGGGCCTCAGCGGCCGCAGACTGATGGCTCCCTGAGGGGAAACGTTGGCTTTCTCTCTGCCAGACTGCCCGGAAACTCACGCTCCCATTAGGATCACCACTTCCCTGTTCTAGATGATAGCAGAAACATCCACGACTCAGGCCCACGCCGGTACTCTTATCTCCATACTTCAACATGGTGGAGATGAGTTTGAGTAAAGCTTGTTGAGTCCTAGACTGAGGTTACACTTCCTGCACTGTTCTAACACCCTCATGCTAGCAGAAAAGAGAGCATCAGAATTATCATCAAGAGACCCTGCAGGTGTCCCGTTACGTCCCACGAGATTCATTGCGCAATTTACTTTCTTTGGAAAATCTTGAACTGCGTTTGATAATCCGTTCCAGTGTAAACTTCCGATGATTTCTCCCCATCCCCTAAAGATTAACACTATAAACATTTATATCTGCTGAAAGAAAATATCCTTAATGACTATAACGAGAAGCCATGAATCAACGTCCGACCTCCATTTGCCGTTTTGTGACGTTTGAAAGTGGTTTTAGGATTTTTAACTGCAGTCGATTGATAAAGGACTCTGGTTTATTTGTGGATGCCCAAATATAGACAAGCCGGAAAGTATGAATAGGCTCCTTTACTCAGGTTTCCATGTTGAAACACCTAAACTACCTCAGTGACACCATCGTTGCCATGAAATACCGTGAACCCGGAAAGTAACTCCAAATTATTCACGGAAAATTTGCTGATTCTCCACAATATTACCTGACGTTTGCGAAGCCGGAGCGCCATTTAAATGGTAAATGGCTGATGTGACATATATAGCACTTACCCAGTCATTTTGACCACCCAGAGCTCTTTACACTAAAGCTCCCATTTTGTATCACACACACACACACACACACACACACGCACACACACACACACACACACACACAGATTGGCTACTTGGTCTAGGCAACTCAGGAGTCAAACCTACAACCTTCCAGTTGCAAGACAACAACTTTACCCACAGAGCCAATCCAGCCATTTATGTTCCTTGATGCTGATTGGTTGCACACTTAAAAGCTTATGGAGAAGATTGTTATTAGAGCAAGCGGTCGGGCTAAGACAGTTTTCATTGTGTGTATTTATATTATACTATTACGCAATATAACAGTTAATATTATATTTGATGTTTGAACTGTTAAAATAGATATAAGCGTTTTTAGAGGAGCTTTTGGGTATTTGCAGATTGGAGCTATTTGCAAGTTCAGCTGCTTGTTAACACAAAGAGCAAACCAGCCAAACTAAAGGCGGTGGCTCGTTTAGACGTCCAGGCTCGGCGAGATTTCAAAGAAAGAGGTTTGATGTTTGTTGGTGCCGGTTAGGCTGCTCTGAGGATTTCAGCAACTAACGGGATTGACAGACAGCAATTCCTCCTGTTTGCAGAGAAAGATTTGAAGAAGAGGAAATGTCCAGTGAGCAGCATGTTGATGTCAGATGAGGACGGGCAGATCGGTTTGAGATGGGAAATATCAAAATATCATTTTGCAATTGCAACGTTTCCATTAAAAAAGAAGCAATTAAAATCAATAACACAGTAATTGCAATACAACTGGAAAACCACCTCATCCGTATAAACCCTTTATCGAAAAATTGGTCAAAGTTGGTGTGTTTCCATTAAGCATATTTATTTTCAAACTTTCAACTTTTATAATTACATGGTCATCGGAAACGCAGCTAATGTTTTGTTGGGCATCACCATTTGAAATCCTGACAACCGTCACACTGTTAACTGGGCTGTGACATAAACCAGCTCAGATTCGGGTCACCAGAGGAGTTGGAGCATCTTGGTTCCTTGAGTGATGGTAGGATGGAGCATCACAGATGCATAGATGGGTTAAGACTTCATCTGCAGCCATTTTGTTGAAGAATGAGTTGAGCTAAATGGCAAAGCTCTCAGTTCACTGCTTCATTAGCCAATCGTGACCTGTGGTCATTTTGATCAGGATAATAATAAAGCCGTTAGTGAACCGGGAAGCTCCAGTTGAGACAGATCATCCAAGGAATCCTGGTTTCAATGGCGGCAGGCGCATTAATCCTAATCAAAGTTGTTAAAAGAAGAAAAAGACAACTATGGAGCTCTGGAAGTCAAAACGTAATACAAATTAGCTGGAGGTTTATTGTTCGAACCCACGACAGTTAAATCCAACACAATTCATTACCAATAAAAGCCAAAACAAAACCATTACAGTACAAGTTTCCTGAAGATCAATTAAGCTTCGAAAACATACAGAGAAGCAAAGTGCCTGAAGAGTTATGATGTTTTGAAGCTCATTACAAAAAAATGCAGCAGAAAAAAAAAAAAAAAGCCGGTTCCACCAAGTTCTGTTTTCCCTTAAAAGAAATTCAGCCTGAACTGAAGCTGAACTGAGTTTCTGCTCCGAGTGTCATAAATACTGCAGCGACACGACAAACTGTTTGCAATTTCCTGTGCTGTGAAAAAGCATTTGCCCCGCTACAAATTTCCTCCTGGTTTTGCTTTCTTTTTGTTTGCTTAAAATCATCAAACCAATTTTTATAATCAAAGATTACACTGGTAAATACAAAGTAGTATTTTTAAATGACAAAAAATAAACTTTACTTCTCCCTGCACCGAGGTGAAACAGTAACAGCCCCGTCATGATAACTGGTTGTGTCACCCATAGCAACAACAACCACCATTAAGCATTTGTTATCACTGGCATCACAATGGAGAAACTTGGGCTCATTTTTCTGTGTAGGGGAGCTTTAATTGAGCCACATTGAAAGGCATTAATGGCTCAATTTGATTTGTTCAAAACATTCAGAGGTCAACTTGCTGTCAGGCATAATCCAAGGGCTCCTGAGCCTTAGATGACAAACTGATGGAGGACATCCATCACCTGGATGTCCTCCACCCAGGTGATGGAGGACATCCACCTTCTCAGTTGAATCAAAGCAGTCTGAGTCCACCCCACTGGTTACAACTGGGAAGGTTACTGATTTTACTCACTTTGAGGATAATGGCTCTCGCTAGATCCATTTCCAGAGACCATGTAATTGTACAAATTGGAATTACAAAAGCGAATTTGCGAATTTCATAAAAACTCATGTTTTACAATAAAAGGCTTTTGCTCTAGAATGAGTCATTCTAGAGCAAATATTGGACATATCGCAATTAGTGAGCAATGGAAGCACGTTTTTCACATCACAACAGTCATGTGATCAACAACTGGATGTTACTCCAGATGGAAAATATGAAGAAGATGGTCGGAGGACGATGTTTTTTTCATGATTTTAATTGCATTTCTTATGAAGTCGTAACACTGCAATTGCAAAATTGTTTATTTATTTTTTTTACATTAGCGGGATGTTGACAAAGTTTTGCGAACATTTGTAACGTGAAGGCGTTATTATTGAAACCGGAGTTTCCTGGAGTTCCAAAACCCTTGATTGATATAAGTAGTTAGTTTCACATCTGATCCAGAGATCCTTTATGAGACCTTGGAGTCTACTTCATATTGTGCGACGATCTCTGCTTGCGTGATTTCTTACAGGATCTACATGGTTGGGCCAAACAGACAAAATCAGTTCTCAATGTTGCGTGACAAAAATTGTGTCATTTTGCTCTCGGCCTCATGTCGCCCGCCCCTTCTGGTACAAACCCGCCTGAATAACTGTTTTCCCTCCTTTGCTCGTGAACCTTTTATGTGACTGTTTTGAGAAAACATTGCTACAAGACTTCTAACTTTTCTTTTCAGCCGGAGAGGAGGATGTTTAGAGGAGCAATTGTCTGAGACCGTGAGGGAGTATGCACTATTGGACCAAAACCTTGAACTCCCTCTGCTCGGTTTTGGTCCAATGCTGCGGTTGAACGTACCATCGATGCCCACTGTTTTTTTTTTTTTTTGAAGGTTCGATAACATGGGAAATAAAATGAGACGTTGCAGGTCGTCAACCCTAAACTTGTGAACTCGTAATAGTGTCTTGTGGACCTGTAGCAAGCTTTGAACATCTCACATAGCCTTGCAGGAGAGAATAAGTACTTCAAACCAAATTTGACCATCCACTCTGATCCGGTACAGAGAAGACTGGAGTGATTAGAGTGTATTTACTAGATTTGGTAAAAATCATGGCTACATGGGTTCTGTATTGCTTGCAGGCTTGAAATGAAATTTTAGTTTGTTGTTTTAACTAAGCTAAAATGTAAAAATAAAAAATAAAAATCACAGTGGTATTAAAAATGTAGCCAAATTTTGAGAATAACCATACAATTATTCTAAGTCCTTAAAGTAATATTTCCAAACAGCCATCAGGGAACCAGAGACATAATTGTTCCCTGCAGAACGAGGCCGTCAGCAGCTTGAAAACGAGGTGAGACTGATGTCACCGGATGACGAACCCGTCATAACTCACTAAAAGCTCACCGTGACGGAGAATTATAGGAAAGTCGCTGCTCTCTGTGGAACGAGAGCCATTTACAGCCGTAAACGATCATTAATGACGCGCTAAAAGTGTCTCGTCTCAATCCTGCCTTCAGAAAAACGACATGACTTTAGATTTTTATGGATCCATCAGCATTCGCCTCTGGAGGCCGTGGAGATGACATCAGCAAGCCGGCGCAGGGCGGAGGGGCTTGACCTGGTGGCGTCAGTAAATTTAACATGTGCTACCAACGGGGCATCTCACCAATTTGATTCGTAGTTTAAATGTCATATTTAAAGCTGCAGTATGTAACTTTTATAAAAAAATAAATACATTTTTGTCATGTTGTGACAGCATAATATGAGACAGATAATCTGAGAAAAGATCAATCTTCACCTCCTCACTGAGCTGCTATTGCCGTCTGTGTGAATGAACAGTTCCTGACCAAAAACAACCAATCAGAGCCAGGAGGAGGGTCTTAGCGCTGTCAATCAATGTTGTGTACATTCTGCTAAATATGCCAATGGAGGTGGAACATCTTTGCGTTCGAGGAAAAGTTTATCTGCAGTCACTGGTAGCCATGCTAACTGGGATTAGCATTCTTAGCAGACTGCTATTGGGAAGTAGCGTAGCAGAGGGCAACAGGGGAGGAGGGTTGACATGATTGACAGTGCTAAGACCCGCCTCCTGGCTCTGATTGGTTGTTTCTAATTGGCACTGGGAGAAGGCAGAGAAATTAGATTTTTTTTTCTTCACATATCTGTTTCATACCATTTCAAAAAATGTGTAAAAAAAAAAATTTTTTAGAAAAGTTACGTACTGCAACTTCACTCGATGATTATAATAAAAGGTTACTCACTGTCTTTGCAAAAGGTGCAGGCAAAACAGGGGAACCATCATATTTTTAGGGGTTTATTTATTTATTTAAAAAAAGGTTTTGCTTCAGTTTCTTTGAGTCTCTTCCTACAAAACTCACGAACCGAAAGCTTTATAGACCTCACAGGGCTGGAGGCCCCTTTCAGCGTTATTTTCCTGAGCCACATGTTTTCAGCCCCGCCAGCCCGTATCGATCCGTTTGGATGCACTCTGAAGTCTGGGGATGCATTAAAGACGATGAGTGCTCCCACCGCCGGCGAACTCAACGGAGGCCTGTGAGGTAGAGTCACTGACTTCTGATAAACGGCGTCACGAAACGAGACGACGCCAAAGAAATGTTGCTGGAATTTCAATAGAGTTTTTTGGACCGGTGGTCTTTTGTTGTCCGTCATCAGACTTTCATCTCCCAACCGATTGGAGGTGGATGGCCGCCATTCCTGACTCTAGTTCCACTGCAAATCTCGTCAGAGACTTTTCCCTCCACTGAAATTTAAGTTATGATTAATTGCAATCTCTTGGTTTTCCTAACAAGTCAGGCTTTTTAAGTAGCATTATATCAACAATCATGAGAAATTGGATCATAAACGGTTTGAATGGAAGTGTGTTTACATCTGAAGTTAATTATTTTTGTTTAATATTGCTTCATATGCTGTTTATCATCCACACACTCCTGAGTCGGTCTCTCAAGTCACTGTTCAGCTTCCTTCTCATTTTCTAAAAGCCATCATTTCAGCCACAGTTACACATTTGCATTTGTCTTCTGGATTACAATCTTCAGCAGTTCCTATCACAAACTGCATGTTGACAAAAATGCGTTAAGCATGGGAATCTGGGTGTTGGTTAAACATGGGATGTTCTATTCAGTTTAAAGTTGTGTTTAACCCGCTGGCTCCTGGGTCTGGGAATGAGTCGCAGCTGCTCGCTTTGATTATTTGCGTAGGTTTGTGTGCTTTCCTGTTTACGTTGCTCCAGCTCAGAGGATCCCTGTTTTGGTCGGATCGTAGCGCCGTCAGCCAGCTTTAGTTCAAGCTCTGATTGCTGTTTGTTATCAGGGACTTTTAGAATCGTTCCTCTTCAGTCTCGATCGTTTGTCATCCCTTTAAATGTGCTTGTTTGTGCTCACATTGTATGATTTGTTTTGGCACAAATAAAAGCAGAGGTCTCCCACTTAAGCAGGATTGTGGCAGCAAGGTAGCAGAATCATTCTGCTACCTTGAACAGTTCCACATTTTGCCTTACTGCCTTTGTTTATTGAATGCACTTTTGGGGGGATTTCATGCAGCACATGGTGTGGCTGATTACTGTGAAGTGGAAGGAAAATGGTTTGTGGTTTTAAAATGTTCAGAGATCTGTAAAGTGTGACATGTTTGTTTTGTAGAACCAACTTTTTGTGTTTGCAGCAGAAAGTCTTTCAAGCTCTGTCGGATCGGATGGAGAAACTCTGTGTCTGTTAGTCATCAAGTCTTGGCATAGATTCTCTGTTAGATTAGGTCTGCACTTTGACTGGGCCACTTTAGAACATGAATAATTTTTAAAAATGATTCCATTGTAGCTCTAGTAGTGTGTTTAGGATTATTATCCTGATAGATAGAAGGTGAACCTTTACTCCAGCTTCACATCATTTCTACATTCTGGCAGGTTTCCTTCCAGGAGTAAACCAGACGTTTCATGCTTTAAAATCCTTCCTTTTCGCATTGAAATCATTCAGTCGTGATCTACATCACGACTGAATGATGTCGTGACATGTCAACAGCAGCCTTTCGTGTTCGAGCCAGCAAATGCTACCATGGTTCAAATGAACATGTCCTGTAAACAAGGCCTTGGCATTGTTAGCAACTTGAGACAACGCCAGCGCAAAGATGAACAATCATTAGTTACTCAAGACAAAAATGGCAAAAACAACATCAAAACTGTTTATGCAATACTATTCAAAAACACGCAGTAAGGTTATGACAAGTAGGAGCTAAAATGTAGCACACAGTGCTAACATTAGCAGGAGTATTGCGTCTTCTAGCCAGATTTGGTATGTAGTTTGAGATTACATATATAAACAAACTGTGCTTACAGGCTAAAAGTGTGGATTTTGCCTTACATTCCCCTTTAACATAACATATTAAATCGATTGGTCATTTTGTAACTTCATGAGGGAATTAGACTTACTAGAATGTACTTTAATAAGAATAAAGTGGAGTGAATAAAATCTCATTTTGCAACTCTTGTAATTTTTCTGGTAAAAAAATCTCCTTCCACTTCACATCATCCACTATTTAAAAGTTTGTGGCTGCAATGAGACACAATATATACAGTATATACTGTTGCGTACCACCTTGCATTTTAGTCTGAATGTAAGGAAAATGCTTTAACAATTTCAGGCTCCATTTGTTTTAATACATTTTTTTTTACAAGCTGATTTTTTATGGATTTGGATTTTTCAGTCATCTGTGGCCACTAAAACACACACATTGAACACATGTGGTTTATTGGCGTTTTCATTTTCTCCTCTTCATGAACCTCCAGGTGTCGAAGAGCATCGGCGCGAGCCTGGAAACTGGCTCTGCTTCTTTAAACACATTTCAAATACATATAAAAATGAATGGATTTTTGCATCATACGTTTTCTAATAATGTAATCAGACCGGAGTTTTTATAACAACACAATCATCACGCAACACATTCTTCTCTCCTCGGCCGATTGAACCGTTTAAAGCCTCGGTGGAAGTCATTCTGAGCTGGTGCCCAAAGGTTTAGTCATCACATTGGAATAAAACGGGTTTCCTGCCAAATTTCCAAAAGAAACTTTGCAATAAAACATTTTTCATCAGCTTTTGCTAAAATTTTATCTTCATTAAGACTTTATCAGAGTGCTGACCTCACGTCTGTCTGACCGAAAGCTGTTTGATCAAACTTTATGAACATGTTATCCAACCTACCAAGTGTTTGTGGATTTTGTCAGTGGGAGCCGTGAGTCAGTCAGGCTCTGGGGGATTCATGAACTTTCCGCACAGCTTCTCACTTTAGCCCTCCGAGGATTGGTCAGAAATAAAGCCGCTTTAATAAGTTTTTTTTTTTTACATACTCCCAGTGACCCCTGTAACCTGCAATTAGGAAGGGAGGAGCCAACCAGAGCTTCCTCTAAGCAGAAGGATGTTTGATTGTGATCACAAATGGCTGACCTGAGCGACGCTGGCACAAACTGTAAAGACGAGATTTCCTAAACGACGGAGGAAACTTAAACATCCTTTGAACGTTTTTTGTTTTTTTTTCTAACCCGACACATTGAAGCGCTTTGTTGTTAACCGCCTGCTTGAGTGTCATTTTCTTGCTTCACATGCGGCGGAGGCGTCTCTCAGAGCGGAAGCGCCAAACAGAGGCGAGACTGTGAGGGTTGCTGGGAAAAACAAGTTATGTAAACTAATGGCTCTGTAATGGAAGCTTTTGGCGTTTCAGTCACAGAGCTTTAAATGTGACTCTGAACAGGACGGTGATTTTATTATTATTTTTTTCTTAAACACTGGAGGAAGGGGGGAAAGAGATTAAAAATAACAGCTTTATTAGAAGTGACGGAGCTTTGGAAACGTCACAGGATGTTTGCAGGTTGTTTTTAGCTACTGCAAAATATCACATCGCTCTCACGTCTGCTTCCTGTCCTAACATGTCAGTGGATATTAAAGATTTATAACGACTACTGCTCACTAATGACTTCGCCACTGGCTCGGTTAGCAATTATGTGTTCAGCATTTAGACTTCCATCTACACTTTTCTTCGGTCTACACTTTGAATAGTTTATCTATTTCTGTACTAGTTTTGCTCCGTTTTTGTTTTGTTTGGGTTTTGTTCCACGTTATTTTTACTAGTGTTTACTAGAGTTTTGTGTGATTTCATCGGAGGGGCCAAAAAGCTACAGAATGCAACTGAAATATGTTTGTTGTTTTGACATAGTTGTTAAAACCATTTTGAGTCAGTATAGTATGAGACAGATAACAGATAAAAGATTGAGCTCCTCCACTTCCTTCCTGGATGTGCAACTGTTGTCGTCAGCACAAATGCAGTCAGAAACAACCAATCAGAGCCAGGAGGAGGGACTTAGCACTGTCATCATGCTTGTGTACGCACTGCCAAATGTGCAAAGGGCAGGGAAACAACTTCCTGTTACAGGAATCGGCGGATAAACGCTAGTTATCCGCGTTTATCCGCTAACTAGCGTTAGCATTCATGGCAGAATCTGCTATCAGAAAGAAGCTGTGTGTGTGTGTGAGCAGCGCATACACAAGCAGATTGGCAGCACTGAGACCATTCTACTGGCTCTGATTGGTTGTCTGTAGTTAGCCATGGGAGAAGGAAGGGAAACTCAATTTTTCAAAGATTACTTGTCTCATACCACAGTGTCACGACGTAGTGACAGTTTCAACAAATATGTAAAAATGATTTTCTTTTTATACACGTTACATACTGCAGCTGTAAGTCCAGCCTCACCATAGAGGCACTAATAATCACTGAAGTCAATACACTGTAATCATAGTCTCACATTGGCCTGTTCATTTCTCCAAAGTTAAAACTTACATAATGTGCTGTTCCTGTTTCCATATTACGCCGACAGTAAAAGTCAGAAGTGATCCTCTCAATCACTGACATGACATCCACACGTAACGTTTGTGACGTTGTAGTTGGACGGCTTGAAGCCTTTGTTTACTTGTCACTGCTCTGCCTTTCCTGATTCAAATCTCCCCCAGACTGTTACACGGTGCTGACACTGAAAAGGTCAAACAGGAAGTACGTGACGTGCAGCTGATTCAGACTGAATGAGCCTGCAGCTTTCACTTTATGACAGCTTTATGCGCTGGAGGAGCAGAGGACATGGTCTGCAGTGAGACTTTACAGCTGTGTGCAGTAGCAAGTTGGAGTCACCATGTAAACCTAAAAGAGTAAATACAGAGGAAGAGGTGAGGCCTCAGTTACGGTCAGTGCTGGATCTCTACAAATAGCAATGTTTTATATGAATCATATCCTATGCTAGCGAGCAGGTCACACATTCACAGCTCATTAATATCTTGCACCTGAAACCAGATCGAGATAGTTTGGTATTTCTGAGGATAAATAGAAGCAGCTCGCAGGATGACAAGTTTTTAAAATCCCTAGAAGTTGTATCACATAGCATCCATAAACCTTAACGTGTAGCCAACCCTCAATTAAACTGTCCTAATAGACAATAGAATTTGGGGTTCTATCTTTATATTTCTGTGTGGGTTTTGACATTTTTGTGTACATTTGCTTAGTTTGGCAATATTTTTGCCTTGAACTGTGTGGTGCTGGCCTCCTTAGGTTGAACGGTGCCAAAGCGATTGACTTTTCCCATTGGTTGCAGCAGTGCAGTTTGGTACAACTACGTCTCAGATCCATGTTCTGATACAAAACCATCTCACTGAGACACACGGAGCCACCCGGCGGCAAGTCAGGAGTTGGAATAGCGAGCGTGGCAAGCTGTAATCGATGGCGACATTCTCCCTAAATGTCTCCAACGACAAACGAAAAGTCACTAGATTTCCCACAAGGTCGATGTTTTTGAAAAACGTCACCAGAACGGACTGAAAAGTCACTGAATATAGTTGATGAAGTGGATAAGTCCTCCACTCATCCCTGCACTCTTCTGTGCCCCCGTGTCTCTTAGCTCCGCCCACTTTTGCAAATTTTCAAACATCCTTAGGGGTGAGGTTATGCTTTCACAGGGGGGTTAGTTACACTTTAATGTGTTTTATGCTGATAGAGCAAAAAAAACATAGTCCATAATTGTGCAATGGAATAAAACACACATTTTTAAAAAAATGATAAAATTCTAAGTGTTATTAAAAGAAAGCCATAAACCCTGTTAGCAATTTGCCACAAGTCATGCAGGAGACACAGCTAACATGTAGAAAAAGATACAAAATATGTAAATTAACTAACACTACACATCACACTAAACACAACATAAACAGACAGAAGCATGTTGGTGTCAGTATCGTGGCACAGGTATGTTTTTCTTCATCCATCTTCCGCGAGAAGATGGATGAAGCTAAATACAGGCAAATTCTGGAAGAAAACCAATGAATATTTTATTACGATTTGCCAGGCCAAGAAGCGATCTAGGCTCTATAATTACTGAATGTTCTCACTGGATGGAATGACCAAGTTATTCCTAACAGGGTGCAGCTGTGAGTGAGGAGAAGAAGGCAGACTGAGGGAGAGAGAGATGGCACAGAGGAGCAAGGAGGAGTAACCATCAGCAAAGGAAATATGAAATCATGGATCCAGCCGTAACGAAGAATATCTGAAAGAATGAACAACAGATCAAAACTAAATAAATAAACTTCTATTAAGAAAAGACTGATAAAAAGTAAATATAGAAACAAGGGCTGGTAACGAATAAACAAGGACACTAAATGCAAACAAACAAACAAAAATCCCCAAGCAACCCAAGATTCCAGACAATGGGGAGGTTTGTAATTTTCCTCGACTCAACTGCGAAAAACAGAATCTAACAAAAACATCAGAAAAATCACTTTTTATCATTTTAAAATGTTTAATTTACATACATTTTTCCTCTTTTAAATGTTGAGCGCTGACCCAAGATGGAGGAAGATGACCCTAAGCATCCAGCCAGAGCTACAAGAGCAGTTCTAAAGCATATTGACGAGCTAAAATGGCCTAGTCAAAGACCAGATCAAAGTCTAACTTAAGAATCTAGGGTGGGACATTTGGATTTTTGTTTAAACAAACGTCGACTGTTGCAACAAGCGTCATAAAATCCCACTGAAGTTTGTGGTTCTAACTTGACAAAATGAGATCAAGATAAATGTGCAGGAAAACTTTAGTAACACAGGAGCAGAGAAACAAAATAAAACGACACGGAAAGTTTCCCCACTTCACCAGTATCACCTCACAGTTCAGGCAGCAGAAACTCATTCTGAGGGAAAGTCGCAGTTGCTCCTTGACAATTGGATTTGTTTAGTTTAATTTGCCCTCTGGGACCTTTCAGCTCCCTGTTTAGGTTTTTGCGGTTTGCAGCTCAACAGTTTGGCCCGAAGTCTTATCGTTCTCATCAGGCCTTCTCGCACCGGGGTTACGTTCAGTGAATTCCCAAACTGTGAGCTCCAAACAAAAACTGCACCAGCACAGTTGGTCGGCATTAATCACGCCGTAAATAAAACCCTCACGTTGCTTTCCTAAAAGTGCACAAAATACTGGCAGTCGTAGCAGTATAGTCTTCCACCGAAATGGTTTGTACTCTTTCGTACTAATTCTGACATTTTAAAGACTTGATCTTTAAGACTCAACAGGGACCAAAGAGCTGAAGTGCTAAGTGACGTGTCAGATCCTGCCTTCTTAATCTCTCTCCATATCTGGAGGTTGAATTATTAATGGTGACTTATTGTGCTGCAGGCAGAACAAAAGAGTCCTAAAGTGAGCTGGGAAAGCTGGGACACTACTGGCCTCAGTCTGCTTCTTAAGTGTTTATTGTTCCAGCTAAACGGCCATTGTTGGTGGTCTCTTGTTTAACGGTTTTCCACTTCCCTTGAATCCCCCAAGACTGAGGTGAAACAGTTCGGTAATAGATTCAAAACTGCAGTTCCTTTGTGCAGCTTTCAGCTCGCGGCTCATCGTGCAGCAAACTTTCCTCTCCTTATGGCGACAGTGTAAAGAATGCCGTCCAAAAATAATGGACGCTAAATTAGATGCAGAAGAATGAGGGCTTTCATGTCAAGTTTTTTTTTTGGACAACTTTACAAAAGTGCGCTTGCCCATTTGTCCAAAAAGAAACTATTTTTTGGGAGGTGGTGGGGGATTTTATATGACTTGCCAACAGTGGAAAAATACTTTAATGTGCCTCGTTTACCAAATTCTCCAGAAATGTATTGCATTGCGTAGCCCCTTCCCCTTTGATAACCTTAAAGGGGAAGTATTATGTATTTTCCATCCAATCTGTTTGAAAGGAATATGAGCAGTAGTTTTTTTGGGGGGGCGGGGGGGTTGTTGGGACTTAAACCAAAAGATTTGCATCTGTAATTGCAGTGAAAGGTGGTGGTTGGACTCTAATGGATCAGGGTTGCTAAACACAAATGCACGCCACACTTTTTAGCTTTTCCATTTACAAAAATGGTAGAAAAACCATGTAGAATGTTCTTTCCACTTCCCAGTTATTTCATACTGTTTTTTTTGTTTGATGCACCAGCGGTTGAGCAACCTTTATAAACCTAAGAGACATTTTTCACTTCAGTCCAGCTAAACAAAACGTGTGCAAAGCCACAAAAGCAACTCTTAGAAATTAAATAGCTTATTTTTATAGTACCTAATAAAATAAATTACTTTTAAGCTACAAGAAACTTGTTCTTATTTTTCACCTAAATAATATTTTTTTTAATAAGACTTCATTTTTTGCAACCTAATGTCAAATAATTACTTAAAAAATTTAATACTCCTTACCTGACTGGTGTCGTTCTTTGTGGAAATGCACATTAAATCTAGAATTTTTTGTGTGTTTTTAAATGGCCCTTACATTTCAAAACATTGCTACATTTTTTAGGATTTTTGGCCAAAGTAATTAAGAGCCACAGGTTGCAGAATCTCGGAATAGATGAACACAAAATCTTGAAAAAGATACAGTGGCATTTGTGTTTTCGCAAAAATTGAAAAAGTTAATTATGAACACTTTTGCAAATGGCCACTTTGCAAAATGATCATGCAGAATTTATAACCATAATTCTGACCAAATTCCATAGAGAAACGTCGTTTGAGAATATTTCTGACAGCGTATTACGAGAAGCCAGGAGACAAGAAACTAAAAATAAATGTTTAGTTTTTCTTTGTTTCCTGAGATTTATAACCTCTAATGGGTATCAAGTTGACTCCCCCTGTAAAATGTGCAGATAAAATCAGATTCTTGCTCACATTCATTCACCATGCTCAGATTTACAGACTTGTTTATCGCGCCATTAAAAAAAGCAAAAAAAGGATTGTGACTGGAAATGTCACAGAACTATTTTAATAGTTTGAGCGAATCCACACTCACTCCCAGACGCACTCTGCTCAAGGAGAGACAGTCAGCTTTCTGAATGTTCAGCTGTTTGTTTGTCAGTTTTTCAGTCCATCAACAAAACAGAAGATGGTAAAAATATTTGGTTGTTGAATAAAACCCAATGAGGAAAACTGAAAAACTCACTTTTCAGTCAAATGTGACCTTCATGTCATGTTATGATGGTATTCCCTCATCAAAAACACACAAGGAGTGCTGCTTTGATTCTTTAATGAATGTTTGATAAATCCTTTCATCTCCATGGCAACCATCCAGCTCTCCAAAACGCCTGGGTAGACCTAACCCCGCCTTCGAGACGCAGCTCCTTGTCAGCGCTGCAAATTCCAAGCTTCCAACTCACAGAGCAGCCCTCCCCAATGACTCCTTCAGACTAGCCAGCAGCAATTAGCAAACACCTGATGAGCTCGTTATAGGAGCTTCTTCTCAGTTCAACGCTGGTAAAAAAAAAAAAAAAAGAAACGTTGCTAAAAGGTTTGCAGAGGAGCAATGATGTGAAGACTTCCTGAGAGCAGCGTTTCAAAAAGAGCAGGAGCTTTTAAAGAGACAGAGACCCAATTCCAAGGAGTTAAAATTGGAAGTCATATTTCTTTAAGTCATTTCTGAAATATACAGGAACAACTAAAAGGTAACATAGTTATTTGATTATGCTATGAAATGCCACTATGTTCCTGGAAAACGATACGACTGGCCCTTTAAGAAACCCACTGATATTTAAAAGGTTAGGTTGTTTACTGCTGAGTGTAACTTTTGAAAAAAGCTGCTAATATTCTAAAAAACATACAAGTATGCTCACAAAAACATCTGGCTACAGTTATTGGTGCACATGTTTACACTCAGAGATTCAAAATGTTGATAAGAATCTTTGGCGTGTAAACAAAAAAAAATGAATTCGTCTATCTGGCTTGATTTCTTAAGTTGTCTTCATGAATAAATACAAATAAAATACATGACTTATATTTTTATAAGCACCATCCCACCTTCATCTTCCACAAGTCAAAGCTCAATGTTTTGAATTTTAGAATAGCTGGAAGCTAGCAGAACATCATGTTTTCCACTATTCAAAACCGTGACTGGGGGGGGAATAAAAAATTAAAAATGGGGATCTGGTGGAGCCGAACATGAAACGCATTTCAAACTCCTGGCTCAGCATCACTGAGACTTTGTTTAAATTTCGGTTCGCAGAAGACAGGATGGGTGGAAGGCTCCCGTGTCTTGGTGCCTTTTCAAGTCAAATCATTTCCATGTTGTGATTTGGTCTGGAGCGCCCGCGTCTGTTTGAATGGGGTTTTTCTTCTTCTCTGTTGCTCTGAACTCGCTCTCCATGTTTAAAAATAAAGATCCACTTCAGTTCCGTTTATTTATAGCGAGCCGCATCACAACAGTTGTCATCTTTATCCAATTTAAGACAAAACGGGTCAAATTCGTACGCAGCGTCACAGAAACGCGTCGTCAGGTTTATCCAGTCAGATTCATTTCCAATTAAGTTGATCCCAATTTTATTTATCTATATAATATGGTCAAGTGAAATTCAGTATATGAAGCCCAGTGGAAGAATCAAGAATTACATTAAGTCACAGATTTTGCAACAGTTTATGGAGGACAAATCCTGACAAAATGTGTAACGATAGCCCACCCACTGCAGTTCAACTTTATTTTATCTTCCTGAAGCACCTTAGATTAAATCAATCATCTTATGCATCTGAACTAGATCATGAGTGTCTACAATATATATGCAAATTGATGTAGTGCAACCAACCTAAAGTCTGACTTTAATAAAAAAGAGGTGCTTCAAATAGTTGGGTTAGCTAATCAATATTCACAGAAATGACAAACTCCTTCACGTATCACCTTCTCTTTACCAAAACTAAATGAGAGGAGAAAATAACTCAACGTATGATTAAAAAAAAAAAAAGTTAAAAAATTGACAGTACATCCAAACCTATCTGAATAATAAAATAAGTTTGGAGACTTTAGATCTTTTATTTTTCTGGACACAATATTTGGCACATTAATTACTTTATCAAGTCATTTAATTATTTCTCTGTTTCTTGCAAATTTTGACAGGGTCCATCCTCCATAGAAACATGTTTCGACATTGGAAAGCAAGGACTCCCTTTTCATCCAATTACATTTCCTCATCTTTGACCTGCTTCTACAAAAACACAGTCAGATAAGGTAGAAAAAAAATGTAATTAAACTGAATCTTTTGAAAGGTTATGAAACCGTCTGTTTGTGATGTGATGGTTCCATCTCAGCATGATATGTCACTCGCTTTGGGATGGATACACCAGTGGTTCAGGGTGGGGCTGAATCATCATCCCTCAGGAAGGCCGTTTCTGCAGATGTAACTGTCCTTCAGGTCTTTTGCCTAAATTGAATTTGACATTGAAGCTAATCCCTCACATGTTCTGTTTCAGGAAAGGATGTCACCAGATAAACTTTTCCCCATGAAAGACAGAACCATGGTGCTGCCTCTAAAGGGGAAAGAGGTCAGATGCAGGACACTGTGCCACGAGCTATGGGTTCCCAAACCATAAGTAAAAGAGCATCACTGCTGTGTCCCATCACGTTATTGGCAACATTGGTTCCTTTCCTCCAGATCCAGTCTTCAGTCCCATCCTAATAGGCTACTGTGGCTCAGTGGTAGGGGTCTTACATTCAAAAAGTCTCGGTTTTGATCCCAGCTTCCTCCTGTCATTAGGCAATGTGCCCTGAGTGTCTACTGACCAGAGTATCGGCGTATGGACATGCAGATGGATGAATGCGTCTCTAGTGCAACGGCAAATATGACTTCAAAACAGAGATCTAATTTCAGTCAATGCACCATAACAAGCCCAAAGCCTAATTCTAGTGTTTTAGACAGAACTGCAGGTCCGGCGTTTGGATGTTTGTCAGTCATATCTTGATTGAGCAGTTCTTTCATAACACGTTTGGGTGACAACACGGTTCCTCCATGCAGTCACTATGATACATCTGCTTAAAATGACAGACAGTTTCACAAACCAGCCACCAGACCAGATGAAAACTCCATAAGAACTCTGTCAAGCTTTGTCAACAGACGGTAATTCATTGTTACTCATCTGTGAGGCGTCTTTGATGTCTTGTGATCGTCACTCGCTGTTTGACTTTTGGAGGCTCTTGCACAGAGGCTCTTCAAACCAGGCCTGGAGGGCTGGTGTCCTGCAACTTTTAGATGCGTCTTTGTTCCAACACACCTGAATCAAATGGTTGAATAATTGCCTCATCTGTGCAGTCAGATTCTCTGGAGTCCTGCTATTGACCTCATTATTCGACATACCTGGAAGAGACTCGTTTAAAAGTTGCAGAACATCTGATCTCGAGGAGCGGAGTTGGAGATCCCTGGTACAGCAGCAGCCTCTGCTCCTAACAATACCGCTCCATCCATCATGAGCTCTGAAGCTTTCCGGTGACTGTTCTCTAGGTGCCATTTCCTTACAAATGAAACACAGAAAAGCCATTAGAGGGCTACTTATGTGCCAAAATCAAAGACATATCTGATTGCTTCTGAGTGCTAAACTTTTGTCAGATGGTGTTGTTGCTTTGAGCACAAATGGTCTCAATAGTGAGGGATAATTTAATGAATTGGAGCAGTAAGTGCTTCCTCGGCTAAAGTCATCCGGAATGTGCTGACAGCACCATTATCAAGTTTTCCAGGCTATTTGCATCCAGTGAAGGAAATTACGTCTGCTTTGCTGGCAACAAAGAGCTGAGATTTAGGGTTAGAGTTCACCAAATGGTGGACAGGTGGTGGGTGGTGAGTTGTGTGTCCATGTCTGTCCTTTGCAGGTGAACCCATCTCCACACCATGTTGGTGGATGAGGATCAAAAGCCACAAGTAGACTAACCTGGTAAGTAAAATCTGTGACGAGTTCCTGTGAATGAAGGTTGACTTACCAGGCTGGTACTGTTGAGACGACCCAGTGGGCTGTTGAACTGTGAGGATCACGTTCTTTGATTTCTCCAGTGCATTTAACCCAATTCAGGATGATTTGTGCAGAGGAATTTTACTGCCATAAGTCAAGAGCACACATTTTCAGTCTGAAAGCAGGTCTTCGTGTTGTTTTTCTCAAAACTTGTAGTGCTTTCACTCAAAACTTCTGCACTCTTTCAAATATTCTCTGCGTTCTCTCAAACCTTTCTTTTCGCGCTCAAAACTTCTCTCTGCTCGGATCAAATCTCCGCTTGCAAACCTCTCTGCCCGCTTATGAATTATTTTCTCCTCTCTCTCGAAAAAAAAGTGCCATCACCTGGCAACCTCTCAGCCAATGGAATGAAAGTGTTATACTGGGTGCATCTAAAAAATTACACTGGTCGATCAATGGAGCGCCAGTTGTTTAAAATAAAAGCAATGATTTACACTTTTGTTTTAACTTGATGGTGTTAAAAGATGAAAACATGTTTGTTTTTGTTTTTTTACTAAAGGTTTTATTAGTGTGCAGATCTCATTCTGGTCCGTCAGAAATGCTCTAAATTAGCCAGGATTCTAGACATTTGGAGGGTAAACAAGGCTCATTACTCAAATTACTCAAAAGTCGACACAATGTGACATCAAACTCACGTTCTGTGTTCAGGTTTGTGTTTTTAGCCTCACACGTTGTACCACTGTTTTATTAGCTCTCGGTGGACAGGTTTAAAAAAATATCATGGGTGACAAATACTGTAAGTGAGTGAGCAGACCAGGTTGTTCATGTGATGAGTCATTAAAAAACATGCCGAGTCATCATCCTGCAGCCACTTCCTGTCGTCTTCCTCGTCTTTTCCACCAGTAGTAAAATCCTGCAAGTGGTCCAGTGACTCGTGTGATGGGGAAAAACGTTTTTCCATTGCGGTTTTGTGGAATACGCTAATTTAGAGAGAGACACCTCATCCTAGCACCAAAACTTTTCATCAAAAAACGTGAATTTTTTCTAAATTGACGTGTTTCCATCCCGACCCCACAAGGGACAAGGGTGTTAGAAAATGGATGGATGGATGGATGGATGGATGGATGGATGGATGGATGGATGGATGGATGGATGGATGGATGGATGGATGGACGTGTTTCCATTAATCAAATTGATTGTCATAATTCCAATTTGCTCAGTTAGTTGGTCGATAGAAACACAGTTACTGAGGTCTTCCTTGCTGATCAATAGAAGTTGACTTCTGATGCCTTATTTGTCAGCTTCATGTTAACAACATTTCTTGCTACCAGTGCAATAATATTTGCTCCTGAGTGAACAGAATTACACTAAGCTCTTGGCTGTCTTGGCGGAATAAAAACAGAGAACATTTGGAGGAGCTCCAAACTTCTTGCTTTGCTCAAGGAAACGGGCACTTCTCTCTCCACGCTACCTCTCAAGGTCCTGAGGACGTGCCAGAAGGTGAATGGAAAAACAAACTTGACGCAACAAATAATACCGTTTGAAATTTCAAGGAAACTAAAAGGAATTAGGGAAGATAAGATCTTTCAATTGTGCTCTGGTTTCAGAACGAGCTCCGCTCCATGAAGGGCCGTGTTTCTACATGATCCGACCTTCACACTTCACCTGCTAAAGGCAGTCTGCCGAAAGCAACGCAAAGCATTAGCTTAGGGTGCATTACAGTTAAAACGCACATACAAAGAAGTATATCCGCCATGTTGGTGAATTTACAGTCAGGGTATCGATTGTGGCTTTAAATGGTAGCTTATGTTACCCAAGCATTAGGCCGGGGATGGGTTTGTGTGAACGCTAACGGCTTAAGTACAGCACTTCACCTATTAATTAGTTCTGTGAGATAAAGAGTTCTGACAGAAAGAAATCTGGTGAGCTTTAATTTCTGCAGGGGGGTTTCAGGTTTTGGGATTTAATCTGGGGTTTGGACGCTGTAAAGAGATTTGGACAGGCTCCCCTCTTGTTTTCACCCTCTTATTACCGGAAATCAGATCAATTTATCAGGATTGAAATGGATTTTTAAAGAGGCTTTCAAAAGTATTTGTACATCTTGAACTTTTGCACATTTTGTTTTAATACAACTCTAAACATACCAGATATATTTTACATATTCTACTGTGATTTAATGTAATAGAACGACCAAGTATTAACTGTTTTTGTAAGGTTTTACAAATAAAATCTGGAAAGTGTGATACCCCATTGCACCCATCAAATACTTTGTAGAACTGCAAATCTTTCAAGGTGACTTTACTGACAATATGCCTCCCCAGCCACTTGCTCCAGCTCCTCCAGGGGAATCCCAAGGCCTCATAAAACATCAGGCTATTATCCAACTGACCCTGTTCTGTGGTCAGATTTGTGGGATTTTAATGACTTTGAATGGAACTCTGGATAATCTAAGATCATCTGAATCTCAGGTTACCCAGAGTCATCTCAGGTCACGTAAAGAGTTTCCATAGTCCTCTTCATGCTGCAAAACCACGTGATCTCCCCGTTCCATCCAACTCTCGTGTGTGTGGTCAAGCAGGTTTTCTTACACTAGTGACCGGTAAGGTGACAACTTGGTGACCCATTGTGTTTTGCTTCACATGTGCAGTGGAGAATTGACTCTGCCGCATCTGTTCTCAATTGAAGAGGCCACAGGCAGGAGAGACTATTACACCCCGACTGGCACTGACTGAATGAGACCTTTATGAGACGTTTGGCTATATGTCCTGCACCAAAAAAACCCCCAAAAACAAGCCATTCAAGCCCCAGTCTGACATTTTAATAGGTTTCTGGCCAGAAACTTGTCCTGCAACAAACAACAACATGCTGGTAAGATGTGTGCGAAGCTTTAAACAAACCCAGGTAGTTCCTGTAAAATGAACATATGAATCTTTATGTGGTGGTGCTCAGTAGCGAGTTGGTGTCGTTGCTTTGCAACCAGAAGGTCTTGGGTTTAATCGCTGCCCAGGAGTCTTTCTGCATGAGGTTTTTTTTCTTCCCGCCATGCATTCATGGCTTCTGTCCAGGTTCTATGCCTTCCTTGCACAGTCCAAAATATGAACGTTAGATTCATTTGTGATATCTCTGAATTTGTGTGTGTGTGGCTATTGAGGGTGTGCCCTATCTCTCATCTAATGGCTGCAGGAGCTAAGGACTGGCGCCCCCTTGGAGATTCAGAGGTACTACAGCCAGGAATGATCGACCAGAAGCAACTTTTCCCTTCTGCTTTCAGGTCCCTTAAATTCCAAAGATAATGACAATGAGGACATCCTATTTTACTCCAAAATACTTGAACATTTTATTCTAACCTAATCATAACACCCCTACTAATCATTGCAGATTGATTTCCATCACATAAAGGGTAAAGACCTCAGACAATACCAACCCTTCCGGTGGTCTCTCTGTTCGGTGAGAGACCACCAAACACCCCAGCAGCAACATCAGTGTTTCATTGGAGAAAATTTTTTTTTTTTCTTCTTCTTCTTCTGAATGCTGTACTGTAAATCAAGCTACTAATAATTACATAGTAATTATCTTGTTTACAGCCGGACTATAAATTCCACCCTGTTAGCTGTTGTGTTTACTGCCTCCCCAATCAAATGTGGAATATCCACACTTAACTCTCCGCCTCGGGCTGCAAGGCGATTTCACCATAATGCGTGCTGCGCAGGGAGTCAAATTATGTGTGATTGCTCAGGGTTTCACGCCATCCCATCCCCGTGAAGCATTCACGGCATTCACTGCGACGGATTTTGGTTTCCCACTTTAAGGGAAGCCGTTCCGGCCCCGCCGGCTCTCCTCCCATTGGGCGTCGTGTCAGGAAATCTAACGACCTGCTGAGTGGTAAGTGGACACACACACACACACACACACACGCACGCACACCCACACACACACACACACACACACACACACAGGCATGTAAAAGTTGAAACTGGATAAAGGAGTCGCCCGGTTTATCAAACAGAGATTACCTGTATGTTTCATGACATGAGGAAACAGATGTTTATGTAGGGGCATAGTTAAAAAAAAATCTTTTGGTTGCTACACTCCTGAAATTTTATGTTTCAATTGATCTGTTATCAGTTTATTAATCAATCAATCAACCTTTGATATAAGTGCACTTTTCATAAACAATGAAGGCTTTATACTGGAAAAAATGTAAGGTGATGTTAAAAAACAAACACAACACTAGTCATGTATTAAAATGGCAAATAGATATTTTAGGCAATGTAAAAACACAAATGAAAATTTGTTGGACAATTTAACTTTTTCTAGAGTACATGGAGTCTGAAGTAAATTCCCGTCATGATAGAAGGGTTCTAGTTTGATACTGAAGTCCCAGTCAAGGTCGTCTCAAGTAATTGGTGTTTCTGATTAATCTCAATTTCCAGCAGATTTTGTTCATTTTCTTGTCAATTTTTTTTTCCATTTTTGTAAAAATCCCAACCCTTTTTTATGTGCTCAGCTTGCAAAATTGCGTTATTATGTGCATCCGTTCCAAAAGAAAATCTGGTTTTTACCTAATAAGCTAAGTGTTTTTTACTCTTCAGAATGACGTCATGGTGACAGAGAGACTGAATTGGCTGCTGCTGCTTCCTGTCGAACATTTGACCTTTATGCTCAAATCATATGTTTACCTATTTTGAAATTTGAGCAGCCACAACCAAGATTGATGATTTTTTCTTTTTCCCTAGGTTGAGCAAAACCAGGGAGACTGAATACAATTTCATAGTATTAATATTTATGAAAAGTTTTAAAAACCTTTCAAACTCAATCAAGTTCTACTTTGTGTTGGATTTCAGCCGCAGCCTCACAAAATCTGAAAAAGTTCAGCGGGTTTAATGACTTGAGGTGGATTTTTTTGTTGTTGTTGTTGACTCAAAAACTCTACATCTTCATTACTTTACCTTCTTACTTGGTCATTTCCCAGCAGGACTTGTGTTTATTTAAAAGCAAAGCTTTTAAGAGTTGATAAGCAAGAGCAGGAGCTCTGGTTTTTAGCAGCCTTCTGTTTACTGTGAGTGTATTTCCATCCGAGGTGAAAGGCACGATTCATCTCAAAGCCAGGTTTCAGTTACCAGCAGGGGAACACAGAGAGCGTTTTGTTCAATTTGGGGAAAAAATAGTGACCGGATCTCAGTTTATACAACGACACTGTTTCGTAAGATGGAACCAAAACAGAAAGCACATATTTCTTTTTTTTTGTTTGTTTCCCCACCTGGGGGCTTTTTGTGGGCTCTAGTGTCCCTTATTTGACAGTAGGCTGACAGGAATGGGGTAAGGAGAGGGGGGAAGACATGCGGTAAATATTGTCGGGTCTGGGAGTCGAACCCGCGACGGCCGTGTTGAGGACTCTAGGCCTCCAAATGTGGGTCGTGCTAACCCCTACGCCACCACGGCACGCCCCGGAAGCACATATTTCTACATGAACTTGGAGACCATGGTTTCCTTCCCCCCCTCACATTATCATAACTGCAGCAATCAGCTCACCTCCATATGCAGGACGCAAACTAACGAAAGTTAAAACTAAAACTATAGTTTTCAACATGTTGAGGTTAAATGAGATGGACAGAGTGGGTGAGGTGTTTTTGACATTCAGGTTGTGATACTTTTCGATCCATCCATCCATCCATCCATCCATCCATCCATCCATCCATCCATCCATCCATCCATCCATCCATCCATCCATTTTCTTTACACCCTTGTCCCTAGTGGGGTGCGAAGGTGCTGGTGCCTCTCCAGCTACCTCCAGTCTGTCGCAGGGCAACACAGAGACAAACAGGACAAACAACCATGCACACACACTCACACCTAGGGACAATTTAGAAAGACCAATTAACCTGACAGTCATGTTTTAGAACTGTGGGAGGAAGCCGGAGCACCCGGAGAGAACCCACGCATGCACAGGGAGAACATGCAAACGTCATGCAGAAAGACCCCGGGCCGGGAATCGAACCCAGGACCTTCTCGTTGCAAGGCTACCAATTGCACCACTGTGCAGGCCCATACTTTTTGATGTTTATGTACAAAAAAAAAGAAAAAAAAAAGTTAGTTTTGTGAAAAATGTTTTAAATTGATGATGGAACAAACTCATTTTAAAATATGTTGTTTTGTTTTTATTTCCTTGAAATTAGAGAAGTTAGGGACATTTATTGTGAGTTATGTAAATAAAGTTGCATATGGATGTTAATACAAGCTAGCAGTAGCCACGGGATGCAGAGTGAGTTCAGATGTGGTTGAAATTAACATTTAAAAGGTCTTCTTAACCTACTCTAAATTTTAAGTCAGAAAGGATGATTGACTAAGCCCCTCCTCTTGGCTCTGATTGGTTGTTTTTGAGCGGGAGCGACACATTTCTTCACACTGCAACAGCAGCGAAGGGAGGAGGTGGAGGAAATTGATCTTTTCTCAGATTATCTGTCTTGTGTCATAGTGTCACCAGGACATGGTGATAGTTTTAGCAAATATGTAAAAAAAAACAACATTTTTTTTAAATATATATATAAAAGTTAAACTCTGCTGCTTTAATGATCCCTATGACATTTGCATTTCACCAAAAAAATTAACAATTTAAAAAATGACTGAAAGTCAAACATGGTGGTAGTGGATGGACTAAGGCTGATTTACCTCTTCAGGACCTGATGGACTCCATGAAGTCTGGTCTCTAGCAGAAAATACTAAAGAAAAGTTTCCACCTCTGAATTCCAGACTTTAATCAACTCATTCTTGAAAAACCTCCAGTGTTTCTGAATTAAAACGGCTAGAAGAGCCAAAAGTGCTACTAACACTGCTGTAAAAGGAGCCAATTACTTTTCACTTTTCACCTAGAGGCAGGTTGGTTTAGAAATGTTTTTTTGTCTGTTTATTTTTCATAAGATCATCTACATTTTGTATCTCCTGTTACATTTAAGTGAGGGGGAGGGGGGAATAAACAAGGCGATATTTGTTAGGGAGAAATAAAACTTCTCTGTTTACTGGAGCGATCAGTTTTAATGGATCCCAGTCTCTGAGAAAAAAAAAGAATCTACCTGTGGAGAAAGTCACCTTGACACTTACACAATAGTTTCAACTCAATTTGTGTTTCTTGTTTTTATAGCTTTGCGCAAGAATATAAAAACACTGAACTGTCATCAGAAAAAAACCCAAAACGATTCCCGACCGTGTTTAGTCTTTTGCAAATACAGACCAGATTTAGTAGTTTGAATTTCAGAGACGACAAAATGGTTGCAAAAGAAAAATGTGTGCAAAAAACACAGTGACATCTGTGTCTTATTCATTTGTTATTTTGTTTTTACACCACCCACCACGATTTGCAGTGTCCACAACGTTTAGTGTGATTTGCTGGCAGTGCAGAACTCGGCAAGCTGTGGTCCCGCGGAAACCGGCCTGTTATGGTGCAGATAAAAGAGCGTGTGTTTCGGTCTGCGCCGGATCCTCCACGCTGCTTCGTTGGGCCTGACCTCAAACGAGTGGGTTTATTTTTAATGCCCAAACAGCAGGAGAAAACAGGAAAACACTGAGCGGAGCCCAAAGACGACGTCTTAAAGTGAGATCAATGGAAACCGTGGCTTGGACTGAAATGTCAACACGGTCATTCAGCTGGACGGTCATATCTGTAGCTTCACCCACCCGCCTGACGTCTTCAACATCCGAATGTTTGCTGTCAATTGCCATTCAAAAACATTTTTTTAATGAGCTTTTCGCTAAACACTGCTGCGTTTCTTATTGTATTTCCACTTGCAGGATCAGTCTGAGAACCTCAGCTTTACATCGCAACCATGAGCTGCAGGGCATCTCCAAGAATTACATGAAGGAAAAACATGTGCAGTTTCTACCAGCTCTGCACATCCAGAGATCGAATTTGCAGAGCGCTTTCTTTCCGAAATAAATGAACAAAGTCTTGTTGGACATTTGGACACTATTATGTAAAATAGACTTTTTTTGAGATTTGCATCATTTTATAATGAAAAACATACTTAGATTCTTTCATGCATGTTTGCGAAATCCTTCAATATCCCTTGGCAACCATTCGGCTGTGCAAGACACCTGGGTGGACCTAGCCCCGCCTTCGAGAACGCAGTTCCTCCTCAGAGCTGCTTTTCCAAGTACCTCCTCCAATCGGCTCCTTCAGACTAGTCAGCAGCAATTAGCAAACACCTGGTGGAACTGAGCATCAGCTGAGCTCGTTATAGGAGCCTCTTCTCGGTGCAACGCTGGAAAAAGCGTTGTTAAAGGGTTAATAGAGGAGCCGTGTTGTGACGACTTCCTGAAGGCGGAGTTTCAAAAAGAGCAGGGGTTTCTTAAAGAGACAGAGGCCCAAATTCAATTCATTAAATTATGATGGTAAATTTCTTTTAAGTCTCATTTGATATATACACCATATACAAAACAACTGAAGCTAACATAGTGACTTAATTGTGCTATAAAATGACACTATGTGGCTGGAAAATACATAATACAGCCCCTTTAAAAGCTGGGCTTTGACTAGGTCATTATAGCTCATAATTATGCATTGATCCAAGTCATTTCATTGTGGCTACGGCTGTATGCTTAGAGTCATTGTCCTAATAGGAGATGAACTTCTGCCCTAGTTTCAAATCTTTCATTCAATCAAACTGATGTTTTTTGGTTGTTCTTTTTTTTTTTTTTTTTAGGATTTCTCAGGATAAAGCTTCATCCATCTTCCCATCAGCATGATGTTGCATGATACTGCCACCACCATGTGACTTCCTCTTACATTTCTGACTTGCCTTGTATTAGCTGCATCTCACGGTCCTTATAAAAAATTTCATGTTTAGTCTTCATATGTGCATTTAAAAGATTAGCATGAATGTGTGAGTTGATGAGAAACTTAAGCTAAAGAGTAAATCTGCAGGAGTTGCTAGATTAGAATAAAAAAAATAATAAGAATGAGCTAAATATAATACGTAATATTTCAACACACTCACCTGCCACTGTATAATTTTTAAATATTTGTGTGGGAGCAAAGCTCTGAGTCACCTTAGCGCTTTATAAAACAAACTTTTTTTTTTCTTTTTTTTTTAGTCTTCATATAAACACACCCAAACTCTGGTTAGTTTCAGTTTGGCTGTAAGCGCTGTGAAAAAGCCTCATGAGCTCAAAAAACATAAATATCACTTTGAATAACGTCAGCAGAGAAACTAAGAAAAGGAAGAAAAAATGAAACGGATTCATGAAGTAATTGTGTGAGCTGCGGCTGAGCGGGGGACTTAATGAGATCAATATGAATCAGATCATCTTTGAAACTTGGATTTCACTCTTTTACCTCAAAACGTAGACGCGTCCTATCCAACAACACATCTCGGCTTTTCCTACGTGGTCGTTTGAGAATGATAATGGCTGCATGCAAGTTATTATTCGAGGGGAGCGTGTCATTCGATTCATTAAAATTCAAGTTTCTGAGGAAGCTTGAATTGGCTTCCTGAGAACGCCAGGAAGACGATTCAAGCTGTCTCATTATTATGAGATACTGTCTCAAAATAAACAGACATTTATGTTTATTTTCCTCATCAGAGTGGCAGAAATAGGCTTCCGTATGTCAGATTAAATTGCCAAAACCCCACATGTTAGACCTCAGTTATTGTGTCCAATGATGAGGCCAAGACAGAACAATTAGAAACATGAATGATCTGTGAGTCGCTGTGTTTTGTTGTCACTTGGTTTTATATTTGAATTACGTTGGTGTTGTTCTGTTCATGTTGTTGTGGTTTATTTTCCTTTCATGGCGGTCCACACAGAGTGTAGTCATTTTTGCAGAATCCAAAGCTCTTTCTCGTCTTCCTTTCTTTGCAAACTGGTTTTGTATCTTGATTTTTTTTTTCCCCCTCTGTGACCATTTTGGTGTCCATCACTTTCCCTCAGGTCTTCATTTAAGTTTCTCATCCTCCTGCAGTTCTCATGTCATTCAGTCGTCTCCCCAGCAGCTAAAAGCCACCCAGAAAAGCCTGATCACCTGTCCCCACAAATGACATTTTACCAAAGAAACACTGGAAGATGCATCAAGCACTATAATAAACGTGACTGTATTTTCTTTCTGCTGTTGTGGGACGTTGGACCAGCGTCCTTCTCTTGCAGGACGGGAACAGAAAGCCTGCGTCCCGGGTGGGATCCGGCCCCTCCTAATCTGTCTTACATTTTTCTGGACATTTTGTGAATTCTTGAGGAGCCTCTGCAGGAAACTTTGGCCTTTTTGGGTTTTCTCATGCAGAAAGGTTCTCACTTGAGCTTTCTTCGACATGTATAATGTTGAGGGATCGCAAGAGCTCCTCTGTTTTGTTGAATCTCAGGAACTTAAGTCATGGAAAATCACTCCACCGGGTCACCGCTATAGAAGAAAGGAGGACAGGTCCCAGCTGACCAGACGTTATATTCAGTTTCTTTATGTTTTTGTGTTTGATAAACATTAAACTCTATTAACCCTCCCATACCAACAAGTCAACACCAGATCCTTCCTCATTCCTAACCGACTCTATGTGTGTAACTTACCTACTATCACTAGCATAATTTGTACTTAGCTTACATCATCCCAGTGTTATTATTGCTACTTTAACCTTACAGGAGTGGTAGACTAAAGAATATTTTAAAAATGGGGAAATATTCAGTTGCATATTATTTCATTTACTTGAAACTAACATTAGCTGATGAACACTAAATTTACAATAAGTTTTAGATCTTATATTTCCCCAACAGCGGCAGCAGCAAACAGCAGAAAAATCAATCTATTATTTGTTTACCACCTATAAAATAATATAGAAAATGTTTTTTCTGTGTGTAACAGCACTTAGTTTGTATTATTCAATGCTATTTTAAACATATATAAATGTCTTTAATCATGCTAACTTGATGCTCTTGGGGGCCCCCTGGTGTTCTGGAGGCCCTGAGCAACTTCTTAACTGGCACATGCCTTGGGCCAATTGAAGGCAGCTCTCCTTTTGCTCTTCTTGCTAGGAAAGTCAATTCGAGACCAGACCTCTTAAAATTCTTGGAAATGATATTTATGTGCCCTTCTGCTGCCTGAGTCTCTCACCTGGCTCATGTTGTAAGAAAAGACAGTGTTATTGCTTAACTGTGGGGTTCTGTCTTTGTAGTCTTTCAGTGCTTTGATGCCTCTCCACACGCTGGAGGCCTTTTTCTTTTTATATTCCTCCTCAGGGTTCCAGCTTCCCCCCATCCTCTGGCCTTCTCCGTTACCCTTTAATACACGGCTCTCTGTGGGCTAGTTAGCGGGAGCTGCTTGTGCGTCTTTTATATTACGAACATCTGCCGGGGCCTTGCAAAAGCATTCACACCGCTCGAACCTTGTCACGTTACAACGGATCTGGTATTAGACGTGATGGATCAGTGTGATAATTCCAAGTAAAAGATCTGCATGCTCATTCAGATCCCAACACTCTGATAGTCCCACACAGAATTCAATGCAAACAGCTGCTGTTAGAAACCTACAGACAGGGCTGTCGCTCCGAGTAGGGCACCACACAATCAGACTGATTCAGCCTGATTCTCAGTGACTGGCTAAGACCTGAACGTTCAAACACACGTAAAGACAATTACAAAGTCAGCCTTTTACCACCTGAAGAACACGTCCAGTATTAAAAGACTAACATTAAAAGCGAGATCTAGACAAACTCATCCATGCATTGATTACTGCAGCAGTGTCTTCACCGGTCTGCCTACAAACTCGATCCTCCAGCTGCAGCTGATCCAGGACGAATTCCCACTAAAACCAGTCAGATGAAGCACATCGCCCCAGTTCTACAGTCCCCTCACTGGCTCCCTGTAGCTCAGAGAACAGACTTTAGGATATTGTTGTTAGCTCACAAACCACTAAACGTCTTAGCACCACAATACGTTGAAGACCTGCTGTTGCCATAGCAACCTTCCAGATCCTCTCAGGTCTTCTGGTTTCTGCTCTGCATCCCCAGAACCAGAACCGAACATGGAGAAGTGGCATTCGGCTTGTATTCTCCTCCGATTTGGAGGAAACTTCCAGAAAACTGCAAAACTGCCAAAGTATCGACTTCCTTTAAATCCAGGCTAACAGCTCACCTGGTTAGAGATTCCTCTGAATAGCAGCAAGGGGAACTATCATCAGCACATCTGACGTGTGTTGGTTTGATGATGTCCCTTCATTGATTCATAACTGGTGACTATAATGTTTTCATGATAAAGCACTTTGTTGCTGACATGTCCTATCAAACCTGACTTAAAAATATTAGAGTTAGAAATATTTTTGTAAGGTTCCGCATCTGCTCATCTTCAGTTACCATCTCTTTGCTTTTGACTTTTAGAAAAACGTCTGTCAGCATTTATAAACGTGTGACTGGCACCTGGGCCTCACGTCCCAGGAACATGTTGGATACGCATCTGAGGAGCTGTTAAAGCGCCGCGTGGGAGACGCTTATGGGAACCCTGCATGCCTCTGTGTGGCCTGCATGCAGCTCGTCTGATAAAATCACGGGACAACTTTGGACTGAAAACAAGAAACCTAATACAAGCCGCAAAACTGCGAGGGCGTCTGTTTGTTTTGGTTGTCCACGGATGAGCCCTAAAAAGGGCAGCATGCGAAGGAGGCCCCTGATGAGGACAAATGGACACCAGTTCAGCAGAAACACCTTTTGGCCAGACAAGCAATGCTTAGGAAAAAAAAGGGTTTCTTGAACATCCTCTCCTGCTGACTCCCACAGTCACGTAGCAGGAACAGGACAGGAGGATTCAGGAGGTTTTAATTCCCGAATCCTCGATTTTTGGGGCAGTTCAAGTCGTAAACATTTTCGGAGCCGCCCCCGCTATTTTATACAAATGCCTCCGGGCAATGATTGTTTTATAAAACTCAAGGAGCATGACAGGCATAATATTTACACAAAAAAAATATCTGCTCTAGAAATGTGATAATTATGAGGTTCTCAGTCATTTTCTCTCTCTCTCTCTCTCTCTCTCTCTCCTGCGGTTGTGTTTCTGGCAGGTATGCAGAGAATGGCTTCTGTAAACCAAGAGCAGCCGATCTGGACTCTTACATCCAACTGGGAGCGCTGATGTTTTTATGGACACACAGCAAGAAGAAATACAGTAAAAACAAAAATTAAAAAAGATAAAAAAGAAAGAAAGAAAAGATTCTTCAGGATCTTGTAGGGTTTCTTCTCAAAGCCCAAATCTTTGTTTTATCCCTTAGATTTTTACCAGGTTCATGGAAACACCAGAGGCTAATATTATTAAAAAGTATCAGCCCCCTTATGTATTTCTGCTGTTTTGCTTTTCAACACACATAAATGCTTAAAATCAAACAAATTGTAACATCAGACAAAATGAACATTGCTATCAACGGCATTCCTTTGGAAAGCAGAGTTCTTTTTTCCCCAGCTACACCTGAACCGTAGAAATCGCTCAATCAGAACCTCTCTGACGACATGAAGTAGGCTAAAAGATCTCATGTTGCAACATCGTGTAAAGATATTCAAGAACAGATGAAATACAAAGTCGAAACGACTCAGTTTCATTTAAAAAAAACGTCTTAAGAACTGATTGTTGGAAAGCCAAAAGTGACAACACTGATAATACGCAAACATATGTAGAATTTAAAGTAGTTTTATGCATTTCTTATTCCGTAGTGTTATTCTATGGAGTGTTTTTTAGTCACTGTATTTATTTTTGTGCTTTAACGTCGACTCATCAATGGGACTAGAGATGGAAACTCACCACCTGGCTGTTATCTCACGTATTTATATGTAACTGTTCATTAATATGCACAAAAAAAACAACTTGAAGTTGAACAGAGCAATGTTTAATCTTACCAGGAGTGGCGATGATCTAGTGAATTTACCTCAAGAGTTCATTGATGAGTCATGCAGGAGGAATTGCCCCCGTTGGGTGTTAGTTTTAGGCCAGATGTGAGACGACACACACCTTCTAAACAGCTGTAGTTTTTTTCCTCTCTGGTCTGCAAAATGTTTTCCCAATTCTCTTGTCAGTCATCAAGATGTTTTTAAATTTTTTTTGGAAATGTGAGACAGGCCTTGCATTCTTTTTAAAAACCAGTGCTTTTTGTTTGCTTTGGACTCTCCCATGGACGCCATTTTTGGCTCTTTTTTATTGTCAAATAATGAACTCTGAGCTCAACTGAGACAAGTGAGGCTCGGAGAGCTGTGGATGCTGTTCTGGGTTCTTTTCTGATGTCCCATTGGTGTCCTATTGGGTTACGTTTTGAAGGGATTTTCATTTGTGAATGATGATTCAACAGAGTCCGGGGGGGGTTGGCCATCGGGACGTTAGGGAGGTTTCCCGATAGGCTGGTTGGTTCCAAGTCAAAGGAGCCGGTTGTCGAAATGTGTCTTATTTTTTTATTTACCCACAAAAATAAAGCGCATCAGTTTTATTCACACCTTTCTTGAGTTTGGGGGCTTGTCCAGTCGCCTCTTTCTCCTGGATCTCGAGCACAGCTTCTTCAGCTCTGGAGCCGCAGAGATACAGAAAGCTCAGCGATGCGTCGTCACAGCAGGCCAAAGTGGGAACAAGTTGGCAAGCACTGCCTCCATACCTTTATGTGCAGACTTTGCATAGAGTGTGTTTGTGTTTTTTGGATGTGTTCACGGGACTCAGAACACTAAATGCATCCACGCATCAATGATTAATCTGCCTGATCAATTCAAATCAATTCATACTAGCTGACTGTCACATTTCTTTATTGAAAAACGTTTTCAGGAGAAAGTCTGTTCAAAGTAAAAAAATAAATAAAAAAAGATCATATTTGAATATGAAAACTGTCCAAGAGAAAACAACAAATAAAGTCAGTCAGTCACTTCCTGTGTGCTTTTCTTAAGTTAATTTTCATTTGTGTTCTAAGACTGGGAATAAGTTTATCGTCGATGCTGTTAAGTAGCAGACAAACACGGTGTTAGTCGAGGTCGTGGAGTCGAAGAAGAGGGACAGGAAGAGGCAAGAAGAAGCAGGAGCGTCCAAACGACAGCTGGAAAAAAAATCTAAAAAACATTATCCTTTCCCTTCATGATGTAATATGCCTGCATAGCTTTGGAGGTTGTTTTTGTTCCCTAATATTAGCTCTGATTTTTATTACCAAAACTTTTTGACTGATTTTAATTTTTTATTTTGTCATTAAATACACACATGGAAAAGAAAACTCTAGTTCCACTTTAGTCCGTTGTGTGCTCTCCGAACCACACTAAATATCAACCCAAGCTGGAGTCCCAATGCCTTTGAAATGACTTTCCAGACTGATAAATGTCAGTGAATTTGCTTCCCATTTGTCCTTAAGTTTCCCATCTCTGGGCATCATGTTGTAGCTCTTTCAATCTGCTTCCTGTTAGATTTACGTGGCAAATACTTTTCACATCAGGCCAGGTTGGTTAAATCGACTTTTTTATTATTTTTATTAGTTTAGTTGAATAAATTAAATCCATATTTGAAAACTGTCTTCTACATTTGTACTCTGGTTCTATTTGCCTTGTATAAGAATTTGTCTCATGGTAAAAAAAAAAAGACCTCCAAACCATGTTTTGTTTGGTCTCCACTACCCTTTTTAGGGATCTGCTTACTATTTTTGCATTTATTAGAGAAAGATTAAGAAAACATACAATACAAAAATGTAAAAAGTTACCAGTTGCTGCAGAATAACCCTACAGTCATTGACATAAAAACCCTTAAAAGGAGTTTTTTTCTGATTAAAAATAAAAAAGGAAAACAAAACAAGCCCATTTGTTGTCACAGACATTTGAAAAACATTGTTATGCAAGTCCTGGCGAAGCGTGTTCACGTACACTCGTAAATAATCGGCTCTTTTCCCCATTCCTCAGGGCGGAGGAGGAGTTCCTGTCTCCATCCTAATAGCCGGCGTTATCAGCACACCACCCACTCTGCTGCAGGTTTTCTCCCAGGCTGCCCTGATGGGGGGCAGGTGGAGCTGAATCAGACGCCATCTTCCATATTGCTCCAACTTGCACCTGCTGGTCCAACTCGTTCAGACCGGCTTCATGGAGCAAAAGCCAGATTTCACTCTATGCTTTGGTTTAGACTTACTTTTTTTTTTTTTTTAATTGTTGTTGTTGAACTCCTCTGACCTTCAAACACGCACCAATCCCTGGTTTAGTTCTCGACCCTGGGTGTGTTTAAACAAAGAGTCGCGTTGTGTATCTCAAAGATATTCTTTAGCAGCAAATTCCTCAGTGTTTTGATGCGAGCTGACAGAATATTGAGGCTTCTTCTCAACGCCTCAGGGGACTTCACCTTTCTGGAGGCATCTGGGATGATTCTCTGTTTGAATCATTTCATCCTTGTTTTTTTTTTTTTTCAGGTCTTCCAAATCCATTTTCCTGTTACTTATTTGAACCATTGTTGTTCAACTGTTGCGTTCGTGAAAGGAGCAGAGGACTGGAAAATTCCTGTCGATATGGGGGGGAAAAAAACCAAAACATAAAATCATTTGCGATCGCAGCTGCGTCTCCAGGTTGCAGCAGGCGGAGAGGTGTTTGTAGTGGAGGGAGAACAGATCTGGTTCACATCTGGACGCTGACCGCAGAACTGCTCAAGGCTGCCGGGTCCAGAACGGCAGAGCTGTCGTTTGTTCTGAAGCAACTCTGGGTCTTGTTAAACAAAACAACAACAACAACAAAAAGAAAAACAGCACCACTTTTTAAGATAAATTTGATGCCATGAAGAAGAAATATGATCACGGGACTCAATCGACACTGCAAAAAGCAAAATATCTCACCAGGAATTTTTTGTCTAGTTTGTGGTGCAAATACACTTAAAATAAGACCAAACTAAGCTACAATTAGTTTTTCGCAAGATGCAGCTTGTTTCAAGTGAATATATTGATGAAAACATACTGTTTCCACTGGTAGATTGTTTCACTTATAGCAAGATATTTTCCTATGTCTTCTAGGTTAGTTTTGTCTTAATTTAAGTGTACCAACTAAAATGTTTGCACAGGAATCTAGACCAAAAACATGTGGTACGATTATGTGTTTTTGCAGTGCAGTGTTGATTGCTTTGGCTTGGGTCTCTAGAAGGTCATAACACATTTATTGCTGGTGATTTTTTATTTTTTTTTTAAACAAAATTCACATTTAATTGCACAGGATAAAAAGTCAGTGTTGTATGTCTAAAAAAAGAGGCAAATTCTCATGAGGCTACTTTTCTTCCCTATATCTGAACCTTCACAGGACAGCTGTATTTTACTGATATTTTCCATATCAGTTGTCTTAAATAAAGAAAGAGTAGAATAGTGAATGATATGAAACTCAATAAAACACAAAACTAAGTGGTGGAACAGCTGGGCGTAAAACTATCAAAGATTAAACAATTTCGCCTCGAGGCCTAAAGCAATCCAAGATTTCCACGACTTTTGAAGGTGATTCATCGGGCTGGATTTTGTGTTATCAAACATAACTGCATACCGCATGTTCCAGTTTGTTTTCTTTTGTAAAATAATAATAAAAAATGAATAGATTCCTTTGTAGTTTGTGTCTCGTGCATCTGGTTCTAATGGTTCCTGATTAATGACGATTGTTGAGGAACGCAGTCTGGTTGATCTGTGACTCAGCCTTCACATGGGTCATGGTAATCTTCTTTTTATTTTTAGAACAAGAACACGAATTCAACTAATTGTTGACATCAGCTTAAAAAAAAGAAAAGAAAAGAAAGACCAACCACAATCAGACCAAAACTAATTTATGTGGCAAAGCAAGACACGTGTTATATGATGTACGAAAACATAAAAGCCCCCCCCCCACACACACACACACACACACACACACCTCCCTCACTGTTTTATGTCTTTACATAATTTATAACAGAAGCTAATCATAGCCCTAGCGCTAAATTTCTTCTCAGCAGTAAGAGTTTATAACCAAAGCGGTCACAAAGTGTCTGCCTGGGGGAAGAATTAGTGACACCTATAGGCGATGGGGGCGCACTGCAGCTGTGGAGTATAAAAAGGCCGGTCAGCTCCGAGGGAACGCCAAACACGCTCGTGCGGTGCATCCGGGTAAGCTACCCGTCCAGCGGAGAGCAATGTCTGCCGAGGAGACGCTTCAGGCAAACGGCTTGTTTCACGCCGGGACGCTTCTGGAA
Source organism: Alfaro cultratus (assembly GCA_903066825.1). Taxonomy (NCBI): domain Eukaryota; kingdom Metazoa; phylum Chordata; class Actinopteri; order Cyprinodontiformes; family Poeciliidae; genus Alfaro; species Alfaro cultratus. Next base: position 39,245 of record CAEFZX010029821.1, read on the forward strand.
AACCTGGACTCACTGAGTTTCTGAGCTAGTTTTGGCCATTTCGACGGACTCGTCAAACTCCCATCAGTAGTCCATCTCCATGGACTCTATTTTTACATGGTAGGTGAAATAACTACTCAAGTTCATGTTTTTTTCTCCTTTTAAGATATAAAAAAGCTGTATTTAATTCTAATGTTCCCAAAGAAAATTGAGTTAAATTCTCAGTTTTACAGTTTTTATCCCGTTTGTTAAGTTTTTA